>SKCR01044274.1:0-95852 GCA_019454045.1 Zanthoxylum bungeanum | reverse complement strand
TTCGCCATTTATATATCAAAGTAAATAATATTACAAAACGGCAAAAGGCAATTTCATTATCACATAGTTAATTTTGTACAATAATACAATATCATTTACAAACAGTGACGCTATGGGACATAATGTCTAACAATATCTATGCGTATGGAGATGGCAAATTAGAATCTTATAGGACATATGGCGCGGATCCACAGTCATCGAATTCAACCTTGTCTGATGATGGGTTATCAATCCGTTTTCCATCAAATAAGGATTTGCAACCATCAGTAAGCATGGGTTCAAGTAATATTGTAAGAACAATACTGGAGGTGAAGATCGAGCAGGGTATGAAGAGTGAGGTCTAGAGGTTTCGAGTCAATTTATTGGCTGAAACTGGAGGCCAGAGCGCCATGGATGTTCTCTTCCAGTAATGTGAGCAGCTCCCATTCAACTCAACAAAGATATGACCCCACGCTACATATAAAGGAGTGTTCCATTCAATAAAACTCCATATACATAGACAACAATACTTCACCCTAAAGTCGAGTCTTCCATTTCCAAATTAAAAAGCAATGAATTATTAAGAACTTAAAGTTGCAGCAGACGTTGTAGAGAGAGCTTGTCGGCTTAGTATAGACATGAAGAAGTCTCTGTGCATGTGGCTGGATGTGACAATATATTGAGCTTAGTATCGTGTGGCTGCATGGAACTCGACGCAACCTTACTGAATCGACCGATTTCAGTAGACAAACACCCATTGTTATAAAATGTCACCATATGGTCCACTGAATAAAATTTTCAGTATAGTGTATGACCAAAATGATCACATGTGACGCGACATAAGTGAGACAGCCTGCATCTCACAGCTGAGTGAATCTCCTTCACCATTTATCCAATAAAGCCCACTCGACAAAGCTAACAAAGTGGTATGAGAGCTTGCCAAAAATAACGACGTGGACACTCACTATGAATGATATCTCCACCAAACAGCAATATCACTGAAGTCCAGTCCAGTCGACGCGATGAGTATGTGTGGGAGAAGTGCAGTTCCAATTCGTCGTGTGGTAGACGGGGTGATAACATAACTGATTGGCATATTGGGACGGCCTGGAATCGAGTTCTTGGTATCGGATGTTGAAGGTTAAGTACTGGTGTCAGGGCATAAAATTTGTTTGTATCCCTATGGCAGCACTTTTGGTGCTTCATTCACGATGGAATCACTCTCGCCCATGCAACATGCACATGCCTGGGGATCATTTCCTTCTCCATCATCGTTCCTCTTCTTGTCGGTTACCAAGGTATAGTCCACGTAAAAGATGGTGGTTGAGTGAAGGCCAAGACTGCACCGGCTCGTAATTCCTTCCACTGATGGGGAGTGAGAGGTTTGCGCTGCTCTGTGAAGCCCACTTGGGTTACAAGCTAGCGCAACTTAGCTCGGTTAGCTGGAGATTCAAATTGACTGTGCTGCTCTTTTTGTTGTGTCGTGACCTTGGTTTATTGTTTGGGACAATAATCGATGTGGGTTCTATTTTGTTGTTAGGCTTTTGCCGCTTCCTTTGCAAATAACTGATGTGGGATACTCGGTTTGTTTTATTTGTCTTCATAGCAGTCGTTGACATTCTTTAGTTGGGCTCCAACGACGGCCCAAGTTTTGTGTGTCTGTGACTTTTGTTGGGCTTCAACCGCGGCAAGGTTTTGGACTGTTTTGTGGTCCGTGATTCTCTGGACCTTTTGGGCTTTCCTCATCACGCTCGCTTGAAGCCTGGTTATTGGGCTGGAATGGTGGCTTTTGTGGACTTGGGCTATACTCGGTGTTGTTTCCTTGTGGGCTGATTGGGCCGTTTCTTTTGCTCTTTCTTGAGCTCTTGTACCCTTCTTAGGGTATGCCCCTTATACTTATGTACATCTTCTTTTGGATGTAAAATTGTAAATTTCCAAAAAAAAAAAAAAACTTAGCTCGGTTTGCTTTTGCTCCGTGTTTTCTCCATGGGACTCTTCGGCATTGGGGGCTCGGATGACATTATTCCCCATATTGTATGGAATTAAGTCGCATACAGATGTGAAGTCCATGTGGTTTGGGGAGAAAAAGTTGTTGGGCCCAATAGATGAATTATTACCCTTCATCTGCTCGGCTGGAAGGTCCTCCAAAGATATGCAGCAGGTTGAGGTAGGTTGGATAAAAATGGATGTATGTGTGTTGTCGCCTGTAGAGAGAACTCTTGGGTAGGGCATGTTGTTATTTTGTCTTAATTCAAATTTGCAAGTAGCGAGTTGTCACTTGGCGCAGGGGCAAATTCTTCTTTGGCGTAACTTCTTTATTTAACTCTTTTGGGGCATAAGAAGAGCTTGACCCAACACCTGAAGTTACTATTCCACCCAGGCCTCCTGTGTACGCCTGGAGTGCAGTAGCACCCATTAACCACGCTAAACCCAATAGCAACAATGAATAAGATAATTGAAATAAGCTATTGGGGCAAATTGTGATTTGTTTGAGGTTTTTGGTTCGCCCAAAACCACCTGCAGTGATTGTTTCTCAGAGATCCCAGGGTTCAAGGTTAGCTCATCCGTGTTCCCTATTGCACGCTGATTCAATTTTTGCAACAATGCAGGAAGAGCAGAAGGCTTTCCAGATTGCTCATCAGAAAGATACTACGCAATAGCATTAGTGATCACAAGTGTACCAAGATATTATGCAATAGCATGAGCGATGTGGGATTGTCAGCCTTAATCGTGTGTGCTGATTTAAAGTGAACTGAAAGCTTAATTGGGCTTGTTATCGCATGGGTTGATGTGGGACCCATGAGCTATTTAATTGGGCCTCTTGACATTGTAAAAATGAAGATTCAGCTTAAAGGATGCTCCAAATGAAGATTCATCATGTGGTGATCGTCCCACTCGACACTACACTCGACATAAGGCAAATGTCCCACCCAACACTACACGTGTGACAGTTGTATTTGTTAAGGATCCCAGTCGACACTACCATGGGAAGTTTGGCACTCATTGAAGACCCTCGTTCACATATATCTCATTCACACTACATATATGATTTTGTAGAATGAGGAATGAAGACCCCACGGACCTACATCAGGTCAAGTAGAATGAGAAGGGAAGACCCACATAGAACTTCATCATATCTAGTAACTCTCTAAGAACTCCACCAGTACAAGTAGAGTAAACCATCTCTTATACCTTCATCGGGCCTAATAGAGTGTAGAGTGACGACCTTGATAGATATTCACCAAGTTCATTCTACCGTAGTCTCATGGACCTTTTTCAGCTCTAGTGGTATGAGAAAGAAAGACTCTTGGATCTTTATCGGGTCTATAGAGTGGAGACTCTCATAGATCTTCATCAGGTCTAGTAAATTAAAGACTATCATGAACCTTCATCTGGTTCAGTCAACCAGGGACATCCCCCATTGACTCATGTCGAGTCAAGTTGTAGACATGGATTACACATGTCGAATGACTTATATCTCCATGGACTCATCAAGTCCAGTCGACCGGGGACATCCCCTTGGACTGATGTCGAGTCAAGTTGAAGACATGGATTACACATGTCGAATGACTTATATCTCCCTGGACTCATCAAGTCCAGTCGACCGGGGACATCCCCTTGGACTCATGTCGAGTCAAGTTGAAGTCATGGATTACACATGTCGAATGACTTATATCTTCCCGGACTCATCAAGTCCAGTCGACCAGGGACATCCCCCATTGACTCATGTCGAGTCAAGTTGTAGATATGGATTACACATATCGAATGACTTATATCTCCCTGGACTCATCAAGTCCAGTCGACCGGGGACATCCCCTTGGACTCATGTCGAGTCAAGTTGAAGACATGGATTACACATGTCGAATGACTTATATCTCCCTGGACTCATCAAGTCCAGTCGACCGGGGACATCCCCTTGGACTAATGTCGAGTCAAGTTGAAGACATGGATTACACATGTCGAATGACTTATATCTTCCCGGACTCATCAAGTCCAGTCGACTGGGGACATCCCCCATTGACTCATGTCGAGTCAAGTTGTAGACATGGATTACACATGTCGAATGACTTATATCTTCCTGGACTCATCAAGTCCAGTCGACCGGGGACATCCCTGATTGACTCATGTCGAGTCAAGTTGTAGACATGGATTACGCATGTCGTATGACTTATATCCTCCTGGACTCATCAAGTCTAGTCGACCGGGGACATCCCCCTTGGACTCATGTCGAGTCAAGTTGTAGACATGGATTACACATGTCGTATGACTTATATCTTGAAACTTAATCTGGTTCAGTTGACCGGGGACATCCCTCATGGACTCATGTCGAGTCAAATGAAGATATGGACTTCCTACAGTCCATACGTCAATGTCGTATGAAGTACATATTGAACCTTCAGCAGGTTCAACTGGGTACTTCCCTAATAACTCCTGTAGAGTCAAGTTCACTATCCTGACCTTTATCTGATTCAGTCAACTGGGCACATCCCCAATGGCTCTTGTAGGCCCAAATACATGATCATGACCTTCATTTAGTTCAATCGACTGGACACATCCACGATGGATCGTGTAGAGTCAAGTTCATAACCTGACATTTGTTTGGTTCAAATAATAAGCAGCATCAACGCTATTGTATATCTACATCCTATGGTCTCGTCTCAGGCGACACTCGCGTCAAGTACTCTCCAAGCCAATGACTCATTGACTTAGAAAGTAGGGACAAACTGTACGGGCCAAATTTTGTCTAAGGGCAATTTCGACCTATTGCTTCAGGCCCAATACGAAGTGCACCCCAAACCCCAGCATGGATCCAGGCCTTAGTTGCTACCTTGAACCCACACATTAGAGGAGGCCCCAAAGTTTAATGTATATAGAGGCCCAGAGATTCACAAGCCCAGGCCCAATGAAATACCACATGCCTGAACCACAATCAGGGATCACCCCATGCCACTCCATGTAACACCCAGGCTCATAAACACCATCCAGCTGTTTTCTAGTCTTCAACGAGCAGGCATAATTACACATTCATGACATGACTGTTGCGAACACACAAAACGTATTCATGAGTCTCACATAAAATAACTTATAAAATGAACTGAAATCTACAAGGTGAGGGGGCTCTCGTACTCATGGCCGGAGAATACTTTCTTCATAGCCCTCAGCACCTCTCACCTACCGCCCTCATGGCATAATATGGGAATCAAGGTAATATCTACCATTGTTCTCCATCCTACGATGTTTATAGCTCATCTCTCTTACTGACTTGAGCGTCGGAGTGTCCCCGGCACCCACCACACCGGTGGGCAGAACTCCCGCTCACTCTACATCTTTATTTTGCAGGATCGCCAGTGCCCCCTCTCGACGAAATCTCAATTGTGGACCTCGGGTGAAAACCAGCGTCTACACTAATCTGCTAAACCCGAAATGTTAAAGAAATGGGTAAGCTCACACTTAGTATAATGGATCACAGCTTAAAGCCATGGATAAACAAGTAACAAGGCGGATCGAATAAGTCTTTCATAATATAAATAATTACATAAGTTGTAAATCAATATATCAAACATTTACTTGAAATCATAAATCTCATTTCTCATAAACTCATTCTGCTCAAGAATACTCTGTAAAATAAATCTTTTCATTCATCTATATGCACACTCTTGCGACAATACGGCAAAACTGGCAATATGGGGCATCCCCACGGCAATAACTGGCATCCGGAGCAAAAACTGGCAACATGAGACCTCGTCTCACGATAATTAATCTGGCACATATAAGTACACGGGGTGCATCCTAACTTAAAAATCATTTCGAAAATTCATACTCACATATCTCAAATCATGCAAGTTTCTCATATATCACAAACACATGATTTCAACATAATCAATATTCGATCCATACTTTATAGCAAAAATATAAACTTTTCTAAAAACTAAATAATTTAATGCATTACCTTGAAAATTCATTTAAGAAAACATACATATTATATATTTTGGAAAACATCGATGTTACAAGTTTATCCATGCACATGGTGAGCTGACTACAGAGAAAAGAACTATGCATCAGGACCGTCCTCGCTTACGGTATCACGATCACCTAAAGAGACAAAAGAATTTACTATAAGGAACATAATCCTAACTAGAATAGATGAAAGAATATGCAAGAAACGTGATTCTGTCGATCTCGTAATCCTAATGAAATTTCGGCAAAGTTCCGTCTATAAAACAGACTTCCATTATACAACCCATAATCATCAACTTACATTCAAATTCTATTCCCAACATCCACAATTCAATTCAACATCACTAACCCAAATCTCGGGTTTACAATAACTTCTCGCATACAATCTTACTCGACTATATTTTCCGATAAGGTCCATCATTCACTTCTAACCACAAGGCAATCATTTATACGGTCTAAGCATGTAAACTAATCATACTTTAAAGTTATTTACCGTTCCGAAATACATAACATGCATAAACTGAAATATAACAATAAATTATACGAAAATTAAGATTCGGAAGTCTGTTACTACTCGGAATGGTCAGGAAATCACGGAGGAAGACTCGGGACTTCGGAGGGAACATTCTGTACGGCGCGTGTGGTCCACGCGCCGCTCGTCCTGGCCACGGGTGGGCCTCACGTGCCACTGCGCAAGGTGCGCGTGAGCGCCACGTACTGACCGGAATCTAAATTTTCCGATGGCCGAATGTTTGTCTCTCCCTCCCGATTCCAATGCAGCTGACGGTTTGTCAATCAGAGTTCCGGATCAACGGAAAATCAAGAAAAACCATTAAAATTTTCTTACCGGGATTTCTACAAAAATAGGGAGTTTCCCGAGATGAAACTACCACCAAAATAATCCCCTCGTCGGAAAATACGTTTTCCCTCAAAGACCCGGTCGAAATCGACTTCGGATCGGACGGATTGGAGCTAAATCGCTCACTTTTCTCTCTTTTCTCTCTCTCTCTCACGCCTGTCTTTTTTCTTTCTTTTGATGGCTGCTGGAAACTTTAGGGTTTGCAAAGTTTATATACTCATATGGTAATTTTCAATTGCCTCCCTCAACTAGTAACTAGTATCATTTTTAATTCCAACTTTAATAAACCTAACAATTTAGTCCTTTTTTAACACCCATAATTATTAAATTAAAGTTGGAAAAAAAAATTAGGGTGTTACACGTTCCAACTTCATTGGCATTCTAAATCCTTCAACGTTCTAATTCTGTTCAGTTTTCCAAATCTGTCAATGTTCCAAATCTATTTCCAAACTCATTTCCAATCTATTTACAATTATAATTCCCATTTGTATTCCAAATCTGTTGGCGTTCTACATCCATTCCAAATCCGCCATCATTCTAATTCTTTCCAGCTTTCTAAATCTGTGTAGTATTCTAATTCCATTGGCGTTCCAATTCCATCGGCATTTTAAACCCTTCGGCGTTCCAAATCTTTTGGCGTTACAAATCCATTTCCAATTCCTGAAGTCTCTTACTTTTTGACCCTATTCCCAAAGCATGCTCTCTATTCCCAGAGTTATCTGATGTTTTTCTTATATTTTCTTCAAACACGCAGCCCCAAAGGTTTTCCGGGCACACAGCCCTAGGTACTCAACCTAATTTTTATTTAATTTATAGTATTTTATTCCACTGTCTTCTGGACATTCAATCTATATTTACTTCATCTCTGGTCGGTGTACTAAATTTTGACTAAGCGGCGGGAGTCACCCCAACTATCACGTCTAGGCGGTCTTCGCCTCCAATATTTTCTTTTAGCGGGCTCTGCCCTCATTTATTTTTTAAGCAGGCCACGCCCCCATATCTCTTTTAGAGTTGGTGCTCGAAACATTAATTTTTGATGTATTTATTGTATACACATTGCACTTTTATATTTTATTTTGAATAAAATTTAGTACTTTCATCAATATAATCTTTTGTTTAGTGGTAAAGACGTAAATAGTCCATAGAATGAGTTGTTGTAATGAAGTTGTAAAAGCGGCACAACGGACACTGAGAAACATTACAACTTGATTCATTCTTAAAATAGTTCACTGTCAATAGATGATACACTAACGTCGAAAGGAATTTTCTCGAGTCAAATAACATATTAGCTCATTTGACTTGAGATACCATTATGGATATGTAAGATATCCTCTACACTTTGATGGCAGTCACGTCAACGATCTTTTAAGATCAGACCTCCGCCTTTTCATTGGATGTGGACAAATACTTACGATATCTTGTGATGTATCAACAGAAGATATGTCAGTCCCGTGTACGAGATTTAGGTATACAATTAGTGATTCTTTAAAATCCTTGGTCGAGGTATACTGCGGAAACAAGTTTCAAGTATTTATTTGGAGAATCACGATTATATCGCGACTTATTAGAATTGTTCATAGCGGAGATTTGACCTTATTCTATACCTCTTGAACAATTCAGATAACTAAATAATACATTAGTCACCTTTATGGACTTGATGAACCACATATCCATCCTGTACATAGACAAATTTGTCATTGTGTTTATAGATGACATTTTAGTGTATTCTAATAGCAAAGATGAGCACATAGAGTATCTAAGAATGGTTTTAAAAACCTTGAGGGAGAAGCAGTTGTATACAAAGTTTAGCAAGTGTGAGTTTTGGTTTGACAGAATTATATTATTGGGCCATGTTATTACAGTAGACAGTGTTTATATAGATCTTAAGAAGATTAAAATAGTGGTTAACTAGGAACCTCCAACAATGCAACTACGATACAAAGTTTTTTTGGTTTAGTAGGCTACTACTGACGATTTGTTCAGGGATTCTCTATCATCGCATCACCGTTGACAAAGCTCTCGAAGAAGAATGTAAAATTAAAGTGGACTGAGGAGTGTCAAAAAAGTTTTAATAAGCTCAATGAGTGTTCAATAACTGCTCTAGTTCTTACCCTTCCATCTGTTAGTGGTGGATATTGTTGGACAATTATGACCCATAGCATCACTATTTGTACAGAACATGGTGTTGTTGTACAAATTAACTATGTGACAAAGGAAATTGCTCTTTTATAATTTGTAATTAGATTACCGGGATATATAAATGATAAAAGTCCATATGATTAGTTCCGGATTAATAAGATATGAGACAGTATTAATCCACTAAGGTTTAATCATTAAAACATCCCTAATCAGAGTATTATTGAGATTGGACATCGATAATACGGAATAGACTAGTATTACACTTGTGCGTGTTATGGGAGCATAACGGCATAGTTCTCATATATTTGGGTATTGGATACTCATGCAAGTGTAATATGAGGTTGTGTTTACTGATGGTATGGAAATAGCTTCGCTCTGGATAGACCCATCAGAATTCCATTGGTAGTATGACTATGTGTCTATGGAAGTCCGAATCAGGGTAGGTGTATTTGGTCTTAACCCGAGACTTACATCGCTAATACTTGCGACAATCAATATACTCTAGTTTTGATCATCCAGGGCTTTAACAGGTTCTGTGTACGCCTCTTCTGGGTATATTGAGAATCGTAGTGTATTTGATGTGATGTCAAGATTGAAGTATTACTCCAGTCATAGTGGAAATGATGGTCACGTAGGATACGGAACTGGTGCTCTTATATGCTGCAGCTATCGGGATAATATGACTAGGTCATGTTTATCCGATTATAGAGACTAGTTACCAGAGATTCGATATGTGCTTCGTACGGGGCAGACACAATTCCAACCCCAGGCCTGGCACGTGACATCCGATACTGGATCGCAATACGCAATACCATGTATACTACGCCTGATATAGATTACATATTCCTTTAAGAATATTTCTAGAGAATTGGGTAGGCACAGTGCTTTGCTAGAAGCCAACCATGTCTTGTAAATCGGTAAAAACGTAGTACTAGGTATGTACGTGTTCGGATAGTCCGACGACCAGATTTATTGCCAACATATCCGGGGATCTCATGGGTCGCTTCCTGAAGATTCACCGATGACGTATGACTCGAGCATAATTAATCTGGGATTAATTAGTAGAGAGAGAAAATTAATCTGGGATTAATTACAGAGATATTTTATCTAGGATAAAATATTATTTAAAGAGAGAGAACGATTAATTTGGAATTAATCGATAAAATAATATATTCGATATATTATACGAAATTAGATTTCGACACGGAATTAAAATTAGATTTTAATTCGGGCGAACGAGTTAATTTAGAATTAATTCGCTAGCGACGTGAATAGTAATTTTGCTAGGCATAATTATTTAATTAAATTTGATTTAATTACGTCGCAACGGAAAATTTGTTAATTCGAAATTAGCGAACCCGAGCCCTGGAGTGTTTGCGGGCTCACTCGCATTTCGAATCAAGTGGGGCCCACAAGTCACATCACGCCTCACATCATTAGTCATTCAAGTGATGGAGGTCTTGTCACCTTTTTGGTGATTGACACCTTGTCATCTTTGATTGATGGAAGTAGTTGAAGACTTTAAAGTCTTGTACCAAATTTTTAATTTGGCAATTTGGTATTAGTTTTTGGATAACAAATACACAACACACTTCTCTTCTCCTCTCACGGCATTTCTTGCCATTTTCTCTCTAAGTTCTTGGCTTGGCCGAGAACAAGAAGAAGCAAAAAAGGAAGATTTATGGTAAATTTTTCCAAGATGCTAGCACATCCAATGAGTCTTACAAAGGTGATAGGGAAACCCATTCATGAGCATGGAATCCACCACAAAGCTTGGAGCTTGGAGATCAAACATGGAGCACAAAGAGGGGCATGGCCGGGAGCTTCATTCATGGAGCAAAAGTTTTTGTGTTCATCGCATCGCAGATCCGATCAAAGTGAGTATTTCCGCAACTTTACTTTGTTGTATTCGCACATTTCATTCACTTAAATGATCTTGGTTTGACCTAGAAAACCCAACAATGGTATCAGAGCCTTGTTTAAGCATGAAATTGGAATTTAGGGTAAAATTTGGGTAAAATTGATTTGAGCATGATTTGATGAAATTGATTGATTGAGTATGCTTGAATGATGATAACTTAGAGTTATGCATGATCAATTTGATGAAAATTGAATTGGATTAATTTTTCCCCAAAAATTGGGCTTGGCCGAATGCATGTGGTACCCTAAAGTCATGGTGAATTTTGTTTTTTTGATCATTGGATGAGTTGAAAGACTTGGGATAAATTGATTTAGGATTTGATTGGATTAAAATCGAAATCAGATTTAAAATCCCTAAATTGTCGTGACATCAAAGCATGAAAATGAGTCGATTTTTTTATTCAATAATGTTGGACATGTGTTGATGATGATTGCATGATTAATTGATTAAATTAGTAATTTGGAAATGTTAATTTGAATAATTAATTATGGCTAATACACTTGAATTAATTAAATTGTGATATTGGGAATATTGAATTTAATTAGTTGGGCTAAATGTGGAATTGGGCTTTTAAAGTTGTATTTGGGCTTAATGGGCTTGGTTGGGCCAAGTTTGGTTTAGGTTAATTGGTTGGATCCAATAGATCCAAAACCATATCCATAAAGTCCAAATATAATTAAATGGGCCTTTAAAATTTTAATTGGGCCTAATGGGCTTAAATTGATTTTTGGCAAAGGGTGATTCCTTATTGGGCTTTGGTTGCCAAAGTCCATGCCTTATAAATTAATTGAAAGCCCATTGGACTTTAATTAAATTGACATTGGATGTTAATTGGGCTTTGAGACCCGTTAAGGTTAGATTTAAAATCTAAGTCGCAAAGGCACATTAAAAAGTGTAATTATTTAATTTGGAATTAAATAAAGAATTAGTATTGAATAGGAATTAAATTGGATTTAATATTGTAGTTTGATATAATTTGAGAATTCGTACTTTGAGTACTTATTCTTAAAACGAGTTTGACTCGCGCAAATCAAATCGTTGTTTGAACATTGGATGGTCATTAATTTCAAATTAATTAATTGGATTAGATTGATTGATAACATGCTTTGTGTGAATACATGGATATGATGTATGAATAATGTAATCAGATGGATATTAGATGGGTGAGGGCAATTTTGGAAATTATTGTAATAAATTTAGAATTTATTAAATTGGACCCGCGTGTCCAGCCTATTACCTCTTGATTCTTTATATTTCTCTTCTCACCTATTCCCCTCAATGTAAATGAGGTTTCTTTAGAAGTGTTATGTAATTGGGTAGAAGTAAGATTTGTGCTAGCGGGAGAGAGGAAAGAGAGAGATTATTCTAGGAACAAGTTGTTTTAAATATCCATCCGCATATCATTATTAATTTATTTATCGCGCCTTATTATGCTTTTAGAATGCATGCTTAAAGGTGTAGGATGAGACCTTAACAAAGATAATTAATTGGTTGCCAATTATGCGAAAAAACCCTCAACATATATTAAGCGTTTTTCCTTCCATTGAATGATTCATTCTCAAGATCCAAGATTGGCACTGGTTTGTTGGCCAAAGTCAAGACCTTTGTCCATCGCGGATGTGTTTGAATCATGAAGGCTTTGTTCCATATCGCATGTCTTGTCCAAGTTGTGATTTGTTGGCCAAAGTCAAGATCACTTCTTGTCCATCGACATCGATTACGAAGCTTTCCAAGGTCAATGGGTCCCGCTTAACTGGAATATTAAGTTTGTTGTGCCAAAACCAAGGCTTAATTGGTTTAGAGGAAAAAAGGTTAGGCAATATATTGGATATATTGGCATATATTAGATATATGTTTAGGACTTGGATGTCCACCAACTGGATCTAGGAATTGGATGAGATCCAATTGATCTTAGAGATCTACCTAGTTAAATATCATACAGCTTGTTGGCCAAAGTCAAGGTTGTGTGTTATTTAACAGGATCCTAGCCCACTAGGAAACAAGGTTTCCCGAGTACTCAACAGAGGGTTAGAGGCTCGCCGGAAAATAGTGGGAGGCAAGTATTAAATTTGCAATTTTGTTTAGATACTTGCCAATACGCGCTCATTTCATTTTTCGTCATTACTTAAATATTTATTAGTTGGACTAATATTTAATTGTTGTTTTAAATTAAACAGTTGGACTGTATTCAAACTATTTCAAATTATAGATGATTATATAATTGGATTATAGTAATCAATATATTTGAATTTAAATAATCAAATTATAGTTGATTATATAGTTAGACTATAGTAATCATTATAATTAATAGTACCTAAAATCGTTGATTGGATAGTTGGACTATAGCAATCAAGATAACTGAAAGATTAGTGTTTAAAACATAATCCTGGGAGAAAATGTTATTAAACGGCTTTAATTTTCAGATTGAGAATAAAACCTCAGGATAGTCCTAGGAACCGAGAAGTTACTTTATTTGATAGAATGACATCTTGGGCCTGAGCCCGGAGTTGAGCAGATAGTGGAGCATGAGTTTTGGATGACTCATGGTGATGATAACTTTAGTGCTCAATCCGTTATGCTTACCGCAATAACTCTTTAATTCCGTCGTCAAAATTAAGGATTAGATCCTTGTATCATGATGATGAAATTAAAGATCTTCATAGATCTATTATTAGATCTTATAAGTACTAATTGCATAAGAAGCTCTTTAACTCGAGTATGTCAGAGGGTACATCTGTCGAACACTAGGTGTCGCAGATGATTGCTGACATCGATCAGCTAGGTTAGCTGGGCATTACCTACGTGGCCGAGACTACCAAAGATTTGATCTTATAGTCTCTACCCGAAAGCTGGGGCAGGTTCATTATGAACCAAGAGTAAACTCTTGGAGAGTTGATGGCTATGCTCTAGGAGGCAGAGCTAGAGCTTCTAAAAGGGGCAAAGGCAAAATCATTACTGTCTTCTGGGAAGACAAATGACATATCCCAAGATGTCTGCCTAAACTGTGGCAAATGGGGTCACTGGATGCGTGACTGTCGTATGGACAAGGCAGACGTGAATGAAGTGAAGAGGGGCAAAGCTCCGGCTTCAAATATGTTTGTCATAAACATGTTCACTATCAGTTTCAAAATTGGATTTTTGATACTAGATGTGGTACATAAATATGTACTGATGTGCAAAATATGCTGATTAGTATGAGACTGACTTCAGTTGAGATTTATCTGCGAATCGGAAACGGGACGAGAGTCGCTGTTTTAACCGTAGAAACCTAAGTTTAGGAACTACCATTCGGGTGTGTACTTAAATTAGGAAACTGTTATAATGTAACTAGTTTGACTAGAAACATTATCTCTATATCAGAGTATAACTCGTTGCGGGTATACCTTTATATTCTAGAACACTAAAGTGTTTTATTTATAAATATGATATTGAGATAAACACATTAGATGTTAATAACAATATTTATATTTTGAATATAAATGAATCTCAAACGTATGACATGACAAACAAATAGCTCAAACTGAATTAATCAGATGAGACTTATTTGTGGCATTATTGTCTGGGACATATTAAACAAGACTCGTATATCCACACTTTTGAAGAGTGGATACTAGGACGGATTTGATTCTAGTCAAATGATGTCTACGAATTTAGTTTATTAGGCAAAGTGCCTAAAACACCTTTTACTTGGTAAAAGTACAAGTTCCACCGATCTGTGAGCTCTCGTTCATAGTGACGTAAGTGGGCCCATATCTAGCTAAGCTAGAGGTGGATATGAACACTTCGTAACCTTTACGGATGTGGCATCGCGTTATGGTTATGTGTTTCTTTTGAAACACGAATCAAAAACTTTTGATAAATTTAAAGAGTTTCGACACGAAGTAGACAAACAGATCGGCTAAAGTATTAAACCGTCACGGTTAGACCATGGTGGAAAATACTTAAGCAATAAGTTTCTCAATTACTTGAAAGAGTATAGTATTCTTTCAATGTGGACTCTTCACGGAACACCTCAATTAGACGGTGTGTCTGAACTGAGAAACCGAACCTTGTTAGACATAGTAAGGTTAATCATGAGTCGCTTTGAGCTACCATTTTCCTTCAAGAGATATGCATTAATCAGTGCAAAACTTATTTTGAATAAGGTTCCATAAAAATCTGTTTGACAGACTTCATATTAGATATGAACATGAAAGAAACTGGGTTTTCTCATTACTGAAGATTTGGGTATGCTAGGCATATGTTTGGATGATACCAAACTAGAACCCAAATCGGATAAGTGCCTAATTTGTGGGTTATCCTAGGGTAACCAAAGTATAGTAATTATACAACTCACAAGAGAACAATGTAATTGTTGCTCTACATGCGGTTTTCCTAAGAGGAATACCGATATGCAGTGGTAAGTGGGAGGAAAGTAAAACTCGATGAAAATCAGAGTAATATTGTTCCAGGCACCGATTCCTTAACGGAACACAAATAGTTCATCAGGGATGAAACTATACCAATAATCTTCGTATACACAAGAACCGTGTAAATCGGAGAGAGTCAGAAAAAAACCTGGAAGGTATGGGTTTCTGATCTCACCTCGTAAAGATGTCAATCTTATTGAGGAAGAAAAACTGACTACGTATGAGGAAGTGATACAAGATATCGACTCCCTATTATGGCAAAGTGTCATGATGTCCGAAATGGATTCCATGTATACCAACTAAGTTTGGACACTAGTTAATGTACCGGAAGGCATTGTGCTTATTGGTACTATATAAGTCTTCAAGGAAGACATACATGGATGGCAACAGTCTTTTAGTGTTCCTAGAACATGCCAAAGATCTAATAAGCATGTAAAGGTTTTCATAAATTCAAAATAAGTTGCGGAATATACTTACAATGAACGGATTTGAGCTTTAAAATTTTGAGAAGAGATCTCCAAGATCCAAGCTTTAAGTGATGATTCCAACTCTTGAAGTAGTTTCCCTATCACCTTAGTTGATTTCTCCAAGTTCTAGCTTTGTTGATTTTGCCACAAAATCAAAGAGAAGAAGGAGGCTAGTTCACGCCCATTGAGAGGTTCTCTAGGGTTTTTCATTTCCAAAATGTGTTACAAGTGTGTAGAGTGAAGAGAGAGAGAATGCTTTTTGGTTTTGTTAAAGGGTTTGACCCTTTTACCCAAAACCATGTAGTTGGGGTAATTTGGTTTCACCTAAACCAAGTGGTTGGAAAGTAAGTGGTTTTGACATAAATGCCAACCACTTTCAACCACCACTTCACATGTGTGACATGTGTGAAGTGGGCCCCACCATTTTGAATTCAAAACTCAAAATGTCTCTACGAACATTTACCGCGGCTCGGTTCCGTTTAATCCGATTAAACAAACTTTCGTCGCTAAATAATTAAATCTAATTTAATTAAATAACGATGCCTCGTAAATATATTACGAACTTCGTTTACGAATTAATTCTAAATTAATTTGTTCGTTCGTATTAAAGTCCAACATTAATTTCGTAACGAAATCCAATTCATATTAATATATCCGATATATTAACTTTAGCCCATACGAATAAATTAAATAGAAAAATCAAATTTAACTATTAAATTTATTTTACCGATTAATTCCAAATTAATCGCGTCCTCTCTTTTCCGAACACATTTAATCCCAGATTAAATAATACCTCAATTAATCCCAGATTAATTTTCTCCATCTTAATTAATCCCAGATTAATTCTAATTTAAATCAATTGTCATCGGTGAATCTTTGGGAAGCGACCCAAAAGATCACTGGATATGTTGGCAGTAAATACGGTTATCGAATTATCTGAATACGTGCGTACCTCGTACCACGTGCTTACCGATTTACAAGACATGGTTGGCTTCTAGCAAAGCACCGTGCCTACCCAATTCTCCAGAAATATTCTTACTGGAATATATAATCTATGTCAGGCGTAGTATACGTAGTATTGCGTATTGTGATCCAGTATCGAATGTCACGTGCTAGGCCTGGGGCTGGAACTGTGTCTGCCCCATACGAAGCACATGTCGGATGTCTGGTAACTAGTCTCTATAATCGGACGAACATGACCTAGTCATATCATCCCGATGACTGCAGTACTTAAGAGCACTAGTACCATATCCTACGTGACATCATCTCCAATATGACTGGAGTGATACTTCCGTCTTGACATCACACCCAATACACTACGATTCTCAATATACCCAGCAGAGGCGTACACAGAACCAGTTAAAGCCCTGGACGACCAAAACTAAAGCATACCGATTGTCGCAAGTATTAGCGATGCAAGTCTCAAGTTAAGACCAAATACACCTACCCTGATATCGGACTTTCATAGACACATAGTCATACTACCAATGGAATTTCGAGGGGTCTATCCAGAGTGAAGCTGTTTCCGCACCATCAGTAAACACAACCTCATATCACACTTGCATAAGTATCCAATACTTAAATATATGAGAACTATGCCGTTGTGCTCCCACAACGCGCACAAGTGCAATACTAGTCTATTCCGCATTATCGATGTCCAGTCTCGATAATACTATGACTATGGATATTTAATGATTAATCCTTTGAGGACTGATACTGTCTCATATCATCTAATCCAGGAACTAATCATAGGGACCTCATATCATTTTATACATCTAGGTGATCTAATCACAAATGATAAGAGCGCAATCTCCTTGTCACATAGTTAATTTGTACAACAACACCATGATCTGTATAAATAGTGACGCTATGGGTCATAACTGTCCAACAATCTCCCACTTGGCCTATAGCCAGTCACTCGATTGTCTTACACCTGAACTATGTACGGTTCGCTCAAACTACTAAGGAAAGGCTTTCGTCAGCGGATTTATATGATTATCGTCTGATGTAATTCATTCGATCGTTACATCGCCACGATGTATGATCCGAACGAATCAGATGAATAGTCGAAGTATATATCTGGATCGTTGATGAGACCATTAATTCTTTATTTTGTGTTGTAGCCTAGCTCAGCTGCTAAGAGAACTATATCTAATCTAATTAGATTTGTTAATGACCCAGATGGCTTCTATTGCTGCCTCAGCCGCAACAATAACCCGCATTTGTTGTTTATTCGGCAACATCATCTTGCTTGGAAGATTTCCAGCTTGATGTTCCGTTATTCAAACTGTATAGTACCGTTGTCACGACTTTTAGTCACTTAATCGGTTAGGAAACTTGCAACAGTGATCCCAGTCACTTCAAGTTCTCCATCTCCATAGTTTAAGACATCATCCTTAGTTCTCTAAGATACTAACGGATGTTCTTATTATCAATCCAGTGACTATCAATTGGATTGACCTGTTTGTGAATCTATATGCTCAAAGCATATGAGACACCAGGTCGCGTACATTTTTCAATGTACGAGTTCTCGCAGAGTGTCAACAACCTATAGATCTAACTCAGTAGATCTTTATTCCTAGAATAAAGGTTGTTACTCCCAAGAATTCTATGGAGAATTTTCATGAAAGCCAAGCTTTCACCGATTGTTATATGGGAATATCATTTCCAAGAAATGACATATCATCATTATTAGGACATCATTGTCAGTGCGCTCCCATTAACCTCCTTATATACACAAGAATCATTTCGTTTTGAATTAATTCATACACCATTATGATTACACCAAAATGTTAGTTCCAAGAACGTAATGCTTACTTTAATCCCTCTATGGATCGAATAACCTGCAAATCTTGTTTGCTAGTTTTGGTACGACAAAACCGCCAGGATGTTGTAAACATCCTCCAAAAGGTTTCCTTTTCAGGAAAGTGATTTTTCGGTTCAGCTGCCATATTTCATAAATGAAACATGCAGCATCAGCAAGCATTATCCAAATGGATTTAACGTGGCAACATGTAAAAGATTTTGTGGTAATCAACACAATGTTGATAACGATACCTTTCCGTTACAAGCCTAGCATAGTACGTTGGTATGCTGCCATCCACGTATGTCTTCCTTGAAGACTTATATAGTACCAATAGGCACAATGCCTTGCAGTACAACAACTAGTGTCCAAACATAGTTGATATACATGGAATCCATTTCGGACTCATGGCACTTTGCCATGATAGGGAGTTGATACCTTGTATCACTTCCTCATACGTAGTCAGTTCGTATTCCCCAATAAGATTGACATCTTTATGAGGTGAGATCAGAAACCCATACCCAGGTTGTTTTCTGACTCTCTCCAACTTACGCGGTTCTTGTGTATTTGAAGATTACTGGTACAGTTTCATCCTTGATGAACTGTTTGTGTTCCATTAAGGACTTGGTACCTTGAACAGTATAACTCCGATTTTTCATCAAGTTTTACTATCCTCCCACTTACCACTGCATATCGGTATTCCTCTTAGGAAAACCGCATGGTGAGTAACAATTACATTGTTCTCAAGTGAGTTGTATAAGTAATATACTTTGGTTTCCCTAGGATAACCTACAATTGGCACTTATCCAATTGGGTTCTAGTTTGGTATCATCCAAACATATGCCCAGCATCCAAAATCTTCAGGAGTGAGAAAACCTAGTTTATTTCCTGTTCATATCTAATATGAAATCTGTCAAACAGATTTTTATGGAACCTTATTCAAAATAAGTATTGCGCTGTTAAATGCTTATCATTTGAAGGAAAATGGTAGCTCAGAGCGACTCATGATTAACCTTATAATGTCCAACAAAATTTGGTTTCTCCGTTCGGACACACCGTCAAATTGACATGTTTCGGGAGGAGTCTTTATTGAAAGAATACTATACTCTTTCAAGTATTTGAGAAAACTATTGCTTAAGTAATTTCATCATGGTCAAACCGTGATGTTTTAATACTTTAGCCGATCCGTTCGTCTATTTCGTGTCGAAACTCTAAAAGTTTCCGATTTTTGTTCTTCAAAAGAAACACAACCATAACGCGATGCCACATCCGTAAAGATCACGAAATATTCATATCCACCTCTAGCCTAGCTAGACATGGGCCCACTTACGTCACTATGAACAAGGGCTAATAGATCGGTGGCACTTATACTTTTACCAAGTAAAGGTGTTTTAGGCACTTTGCCCAATAAACTAGATTCGTAGAATTCATTTGAATGGAATCAAATCCGTCCTAGTATCCACTCTTCAAAAGTGTGGATATACGAGTCTTGTTTAATTGTGTCTCAGACAACACTGCCACAAATAAGTCTCATCTGATCAAATCAGTTTGAGCTATTTATTTGTCATGTTATATGTTTGAGATTTATTTATATTCAAAATATAAATACTGTTATTCACATATAATGTGTTTATCTCAATATCATCTTTATAAAATAAAACACTTTAGTGTTCTAGAATATAAAGGTATACTCGCAACGAGTTGTACTCGATATAGAGATAATGTTTCTAGTCAAACTAGTTACATTTTAACAGTTTCCTAATTTAAGTACATACCCGAAGGGTAGTTCCTAAACTTAGGTATCTACGGTTAAAACAGTGACTGTTGTCCCGTTTCATATTCGCAGATTAATCTCATCTGAAGTCAGTATCCTACTCATAGCAGATTCTGCACATCGGTACATATATTTATGTATCACACTATTTAATATCTAAAATCCAATTTTAATATTAGTAGTGAACATTCTTATGATAAACATACTTAAAGTCAGAGCCTTGCCTTTTCTTTTATTCCTTCATGTCTGCCTTGTCCATACGGCAGTCACGCTTCAATGACTCCGTTTGCCACAGTTTAGGTAGACATCTTGGAATATGTCATTTGTCTTCCTAGAAGACAATAATGATTTTTCCTTTGCCATTTTCTACATTCTAGAAGCCTTTGGCCAAGCCTTGGCCTTCTAGAATATTGAAGTAAGATGCGCCTTGCGCTACTTGCCTTATTGCAAACTTTGGTTTTGTCTCCTTGAGAATGGCCATTAACTCTTCAAGAGTTATTAATTGCAATTTAATACTTCTAAGATCTAAGAATAGATCTATGAAGATCCTTCAATTTCTTCATCATACTTTAAGGATCTAATCCTTAGTTCTGATTAGGAAATTAAGGAGTCTTTATGGCAAGCATAATGGATTAAACATTAAAGTTATCATCACATGAATCTTCCAAAGATCATGCTCTACTATTTACTTAACTCTGGGCTTAGGCCTAAGATGTTATTTTATCAAATAAAGTAACTTCTTAGTTTCAGGACTATCCAGAAATTTATTCCCAATTTGAAAATTAAAGTCCTCTAAACATATTTTCTCTAGGATAATGTTTTAAACACTAATCTTTCAATTTAATCTTGATTCTAATAGTCCAACTATTTAATCAACGATTTCAGGTACAATCTAATGTAATGATTACTATAGTCTAACTATATAACTTATTACAATTTTATTGGTTAAAATCAAATATATATTGATTACTATAATCCAATTATATAATCATTATAAATGATTGGTAAATTCAAATATATTGATTACTATAATCCAATTATATAATCAACTATAAATGAAGGGTAAAATTCAAATATATATTGATTACTATAATCCAATTATATAATCAACTATAAATGAAGTAGTTTGAATACAATCTAACTGTTAAATTAAAACAACTATTAAATATTAGTCCAACTAATATTAATTTATTTGACGAATGATATTTGATTGAGCGCGTATGGCAAGTAACTAAATGAATATTGCAAATCTAATACTTACCTCCCACTATTTTTCGGCGAGCCTCTAACCCTCTGTGGAGTACTCGGGAAACCTAGTTTCCTAGTGGGCTAAGATCCCGTTAAATAACACACAATCTTGACTTTGGCCAACAAATTGTATGATACTTAACTAGGTAGATCTCTAAGATCAATTGGATCCCATCCAATTCCTAGATCCAGTAGGTGGACATCCAAGTCCTAAACATATATCTTATATATGCCAATATATCGAATATATTACCTAACCGTTTTCCTCTGAATCAACTAAGCCTTGGCTTTGGCACAACAAACTTAATGATCCCAGTTAAGCGGAACCCATTGACATGGAAAGCTTCGTAATCAATGTCGATGGACAAGAAGTGATCTTGACTTTGGCCAACAAATCACGACTTGGACAAGACCCCGATATGGAACAAAACTCTCATGATTCAAACACATCCGCAATTGACAAAGGTCTTGACTTTGGCCAACAAACCCATGCCAACTTTGGATCTTGAGTAAGAATCACTCAACGGAAGGAAAAACGCTGTAATATGTTTTGAGGGTTTTTCGCGTAAATTGGCAACCAATTTATTATATTTGTTAAGGTCCCATCATACACCCTTAGCATGCATTCTAAAAGCATAATAAGGCGCGATAAAAAATAAATTAATAATGATATGCGGATGGATATCTCACAAATTTTTCCTAGAACCAAATCACCTATTTCCTCTCTCCGACTAGAAAAACTATTCTAACTTCTACCCAATTATATAATACAATAAAGGAACCCTCATTTACATTGAGGGGAATAGGTGAGAAGAGAAATACAAGAGAATGAGATAAAAGGCTGGACCACGCAGGTCCAATTTAAATAAATTCTAAATTTATTACAATTCCAAATTGTCATCGCCCTTCTAATATCCATCCGATATACATTATTCATACAACACATTCCTTTGTATTCATACAAATCATGTTATTCAATCAATCATCCAATTAATTAATCTTTGAATTAATGACCATCCAATGTTCAAACAACGATTTTTTGCGTGAGTCAAAATCGTTTAAGAATAAATACTCAAAGTAAGTATTCTTGAATTATATTGAACTACAACTTTAAATCCAATTTATTTGTATTCAATACTAATTCCAATTTAATTCCAAATTAAATATATACACTTACTTACTTATAAGCCTTAAAGACTTGGATTCCAAATCCAATCTTAATGGGTCTCAAAGGCCCAATAACATCCAATGTCATTTTAATTAAAGTCCAATGGGCTTTTAATTAATTCTTAAGGCATGGCCTTTGGCCATAATGGGTCAAACCCAAAATTCCAAGGCCCAATAGGAATCACCCTATTGCCTACAAATTAATTTAGGCCCATTAGGCCCCAATTTAAATTCTTAAAGGGCCAAGTGATGTATTTGACTTTATGGAATTGGTTTTGGGCCCAATTGGATCCAATCCAAAAGTCCAAAACAAACTTAGTCAAACCAATCCCATTAAGCCCAAATACACACTTTTAACCAATTCTTAATTAAAGGCTTATTAACATAATTATAATATTCCAAATATCACAATTACTTTAATTAAAGTGTATTAGTCATGATTAATTAATTAAAATCAATATTTCAAAAATACCAATTAACTAATTAATCATGCTTAATCCATTAATTCATGCTCAAGACAAATTGAAGCCAAAAATCATCATTTCATGCGCACCACAAATCGAATCTAATTCATCATTTCATGCTCACATGCTCTTTGATTTTAACATGAACTTTAGACTTTGATTCTAATCCATCAAACCAACAATCAACATTTAAACATGCATTTTAAACCATCATTTCATGTTACAAAAAAAAAATAAAACTGCAGTCAGACAGTGCCACCATTCGGCCATATAAAGAAATTTTTAATTTTTGATTCTTTTGATTGTTTCAAATCTAATCATGCATACTCTAAGTTATCATATTCTAAGCATGCTCAAAGCATCAATTTGAAAGAATATGCTCACAACATAAAAGCCCCAAATTTTAGTCTCATGAACCCTAAAATTTTCATGCTTAAACCTGGCTCTGATACCATTGTTAGTGTTCTAGAACATGCCAAGTGTGGACAATTATGACCTATATGTCACTATTTATACAGATCATGGTGTTGTTGTACAAATTAACTATGTGACAAGGAGATGCGCTCTTATCATTTGTGATTAGATCACCTAGATGTATAAATGATAGGAGGTCCCTATGATTAGTTCCTGGATTGAGATGATATGAGACAGTATCAGTCCTCGAAGGATTAATCATTAAATATCCCTAGTCGTATTATTATCGAGACTGGACATCGATAATGCGGAATAGACTAGTATTGCACTTGTACGCGTTGTGGGAGCACAACGGCATAATTCTCATATATTTAAGTATTGGATACTATGCAAGTGCTATTGAGGTGGTGTTTACCGATGGTGCGGAAACAGCTTCGCTCTGGATAGACCCCTCGGAATTCCATTGGTAGTATGACTATGTGTCTATGGAAGTCCGATATCAGGGTAGGTGTATTTGGTCTTAACCTGAGACTTGCATCGCTAATACTTGCGACAATCGGTATGCTTTAGTTTTGGTCATCCAGGGCTTTAAACGGTTCTGTGTACGCCTCTGCTGGGTATATTGAGAATCGTGTGTATTGGGTGTGATGTCAAGAGAAAGTATCACTCCAGTCATATTGGAGATGATGTCACGTAGGATACGGTACTAGTGCTCTTAAGTACTGCAGTCATCGGGATGATATGACTAGGTCATGTTCGTCCGATTATAGAGACTAGTTACAAGACATCCGACATGTGCTTCGTACGGGGCAGACAAATTCCAGCCCCAGGCCTAGCACGTGACATTCGATACTAGATCGCAATGCAATACTACGTTACTACGCCTGACATAGATTATATATTCCAGTAAGAATATTTCTGGAGAATTGGGTAGGCACGGTGCTTTGTTAAAGCCAACCATGTCTTGTAAATCGGTAAGCACATGGTACGGGTATACGCAGTATTCGGATAATCTGATGATCGTATTTACTGCCAACATATCCAGGGATCTCTTGGGTCGCTTCCCAAAGATTCACCGATGACAGTTGATTTAATTAGAATTAATCTGGGATTAATTAAGAGAGATAATTAATCTGGGATTAATTAAGAGAGAGAAAATTAATCTGGGATTAATTGAGATATTATTTAATCTGGGATTAAATATGTTCGGAAGAGAGAGAACGGGATTAATTTAGAATTAATCGGTAAAATAAATTAATAGTTAAATTTGATTTTTCTATTTAATTTATTCGTATGGGCTAAAATTAATATTGGATATATTAATATGAATTGGATTTCATTACGGAATTAAAGTCGGACTTTAATACGAACGAACGAATTAATTTAGAATAATTCATAAACGACATTCGTAATATATTTGCGAGGCATCGTTATTTGATTAAATTAGATTTATTATTTAGCGACAAAAGTTCGTTTAATCGGATTAAACGGAACCGAGCCGTGGTAAATGTTCATAGAGACATTTGAATTTTGAATTCAAATGTGGGGCCCACTTCACATTTGGTAGTTGGGAGGGTAGTTGGCATTTATGCCAAGCCACCCACCATCCAACTACCTTGGAATGGTTTTGGTGAAACCTATTTACCCAACTACCTTGTTTAGGTAAAAATGGTAAATTGGTTTTACCTAAAACTCTTCTTCTCTCTCTTCACTTGTGTATTCATCACACTTCTAACACATGGAACAAAAGAAACCCTAGAAATCTCTCAATTTGGGCGTGAATGGCATTCCTATCCCTCTCTTTGATTTTGTTGCAAGATCAAATTAGCTAGCACTTGGAGAAATCAACTAAGGTGATAGGGAAACTACTTCAAGAGTTGGAATCAACACTCAAAGCTTGGATCTTGGAGATCTCTTCTCAAAATTTTAAAGCTCAAATCCGTTCATTGTAAGTTATTCCGCAACTTATTTTGAATTATGAACACCTTTACATGCTTATTAGATCCTTGGCATGTTCTAGGAACACTAACAATGGTATCAAGAGCCAATTTTAAGCATGAAAATTTTAGGGTTCATGAGACTAAGAATAAAATTGGGGCTTTTGTTTTGTGCATGATTCTTTCAAATTGATGCTTTGAGCATGCTTAGAATATGTTAACTTAGAGTTATTGCATGATTATATTTGAAACAAATCAAACGATCAAAAATTATTTTTTTATTAGCTTGGCCGAATTCTTCACTGTCTTGGACTGCAGTTTTTGATTTTTTGTAACATGAAATAATGTGTTTTAATGCATGTTTAAATGTTGATTGTTGGTTTGATTGGATTAGAATCAAAGTCAATAATGTTTATGTTAAAATCAAAGAGTATGTTGAGCATGAAATGATGAATTTAGGATTCAATTTGTGTTGAGCATGAAATAATGATTTTTGGCTTCAATTTGTGTTGAGCATGAATTATTGGTTTAAGCATGATTAATTAAGTTAATTGGTATTTTGGAAATATTGAGTTTAATTAATTAATCATGGCTAATACACTTTAATTAAAGTAATTGTGATATTTGGAATATTATAATTATGTTAATAAGCATTTAATTATGAATTGGGCTAAAAGTGTGTATTTGGGCTTAATGGGCTTGGTTTGACTAAGTTTGGTTTTGGACTTTTGGATTGGATCCAATTGGGCCCAAAACCAATTCCATAAAGTCCAAATACATCACTTGGCCTTTAAAGAATTTAATTGGGCCTAATGGGCCTAAATTAATTTGTAGGCAATAGGGTGATTCCTATTGGGCCTTGGCATTTTGGGTTTGATCCATTATGCCCAAGCCCATGCCTTAAGAATTAATTAAAACCCCATTGGACTTTAATTAAAATGACATTGGATGTTATTGGGCCTTTGAGACCCATTAAGATTGGATTTGGAATCCAAGTCTTTAAGGCTTATAAGTAAGTGTATATATTTAATTTGGAATTAAATTGGAATTAGTATTGAATACAAATAAATTGGATTTAAAGTTGTAGTTCAATATAATTCAAGAATACTTACTTTGAGTATTTATTCTTAAACGAGTTTGACTCACGCAAATCAAATCGTTGTATGAACATCATATGGTCATTAATTCAAAGATTAATTAATTGGATTAGATTGAATGAATAACATGATTTGTATAAATACATGAATGTGTTGTATGAATAATGTATATCGGATGGATATTAGAAGGGCAAGGGCAATTTTGGAAATTGTAATAAATTCAGAATTTATTTAAATTGGACCTGCGTGTCCAGCCTTTTATCTCCTTTCTCATTGTATTTCTCTTCTCACCAATTCCCCTCAATGTAAATGAGGTTTCTTTATTGTATTATGTAATTGGGTATAAGTTAGAATAGTTCTAGCCGGGGAGAGGAAAGGGAGTGATTTGTTCTAGGAATAATTTGTGACATATCCATCCGCATATCATTATTAATTTATTTATACGCGCTTTATTATGTATTTAGAATGCATGTTTAAGGGTGTATGATGATGAGACCTTAACAAAGATAATAAATTGGTTGCCAATTTGCACGCGAAAAACCCTCAAACATATTAAGCAATTTTTCCTTCCGTTGAGTGATTCTTACTCAAGATCCAAAGTTGGCATTGGTTTGTTGGCCAAAGTCAAGACCTTTGTCAAATGCGGATGTGTTTGAATCATGAGAGTTTTGTTCCATATCGGTGTCTTGTCCAAGTCGTGATTTGTTGGCCAAAGTCAAGATCACTTCTTGTCCATCGACATTGATTACGAAGTTTCCATGTCAATGGGTTCCGCTTAACTGGGATCATTAAGTTTGTTGTGCCAAAGCCAGGCTTAGTTGATTCAGAGGAAAAAGGTTAGGTAATATATTTGATATATTGGCATATATAAGATATATGTTTCGGACTTGGATGTCCACCTACTGGATCTAGGAATGGATGAGATCCAATTGATCTTAGAGATCTACCTAGTTAAGTATCATACAATTTGTTGGCCAAAGTCAAGATTGTGTGTTATTTACGGGATCCTAGCCCACTAGGAAACTAGGTTTCCCGAGTACTCCACAGAGGGTTAGAGGCTCGCCGAAAAATAGTGGGAGGCAAGAATTAAATTTGCAATATTCGTTTAGATACTTGCCATACGCGCTCAATCAAATATCATTCGTCAAATAAATTAATGTTAGTTGGACTAATATTTAATAGTTTTTTAATTTAACAGTTAGACTGTATTCAAACTACTTCATTTATAGTTGATTATATAATTGGATTATAATAATCAATATACATTTGAATTTTACCCTCAATTATAGTTGATTATATAATTGGATTATAGTAATCAAATATTTTGGAATTTACCAATCATTTATAATGATTATATAATTGGATTATAGTAATCAATATATATTTGATTTTAACCAATAAAATTGTAATAAGTTATATAGTTAGACTATAGTAATCATTACATTAGATTGTACTGAAATCGTTGATTAAATAGTTGGACTATTAGAATCAAGATTAAATTGAAATATTAGTGTTTAAAACATTATCCTAGGGAAAATGTGTTTAGACAACTTTAATTTTCAAATTGGGAATAAATTTCAGGATAGTACTGAAACTAAGAAGTTACTTTATTTGATAAAATAACATCTTAGGCCTAAGCCCGGAGTTAAGTAAAATAGTAGAGCATGATCTCTGGAACATTCATGTGATGATAACTTTAATGTTTAATCCATTATGCTTGCCATAAATACTCCTTAATTTCCTAATCAGAACTAATGATTAGATCCTTAAAGTATGATGTAGAAATTGAAGGATCTTCATAGATCTATTCTTAGATCTTAGAAGTATTAAATTGCAATTGGAGAATTAATGGCCATTCTAAAAGAGACAAAGTCAAAGTTTGCAATAAGACAAGTAGCGCAAGGCGCACCTTACTTCGATATTCTAGAAACCCAAGGCTTGGCCAAGGCTTCTGGATATAGAAAATGGCAAAGGCAAAATCATTATAGTCTTCTAGGAAGACAAAGGACATATCCCAAGATGTCTGCCTAAATTGTGGCAAACGGGGTCATTGAAGCATGACTGCCATATGGACAAAGCAGACATGAAGGAATTGAAGAGGAGCAAGGTTCTGACTTCAAATATGTTTGTCATAAATATGTTCACTACTAGTATTACAATTAGATTTTAAATACTTAGTGTGATACATAAATATACATTGATGTTCAGAATCTGTTGTGAGCAGGATACTGACTTCAGTTGAGATTAATCTGCGAATCAGAAACGGGACGACAGTCGTTGTTTCAACCGTAGATACCTAAGTTTAGGAACTACCATTTGGGTGTGTACTTAAATTAGGAAACAGTTATAAGTAACTAGTTTGACTAGAACATTATCTCTATATCGAGTATACTCGTTGCGAGTATACCTTTATATTCTAGAACACTAAAGTGTTTTATTTTATAAAGATGATATTGAGATAAACACATTAGATGTGAATAACATATTTATATTTTGAATATAAATAAATCTCAAACATATAATATGACGAACAAATAGCTCAAACTGATTTGATCAGATAAGACTTATTTGTGGCAGTGTTGTCTGGGACACATTAAATAAGACTCGTATATCCACACTTTTTTGAAGATTGGATACTAGGACAGATTTGATTCCATTCAAATGATGTCTACGAATCTAGTTCATTAGGTAAAGTACCTAAAATACCTTTTACTTGGTAAAAGTATAAGTGCCACCGATCTATTAACCATTGTTCATAGTGACGTAAGTGGGCCCATGTCTAGCTAGGCTAGAGGTGGATATGAATGTTTCGTGACCTTTACAGATGTGGCATCGCGTTATGGTTGTGTTTCTTTTGAAGAACACAAATCGGAAACTTTTAGAGTTTCGACACAAAATAGACGAACAGATCGGCTAAAGTATTAAAACATCACGGTTTGACCATGATGAAAATACTTAAGCAATAAGTTTCTCAAATACTTGAAAGAGTATAGTATTCTTTCAATAAGGACTCCTCCCAGAACACGTCAATTTGACGGTGTGTCCGAACGGAGAAACCAAATTTTGTTGGACATTATAAGGTTAATCATGAGTCGCTTTGAGCTACCATTTTCCTTCAAAGGATAAGCATTTAACAGCGCAATACTTATTTTGAATAAGGTTCTATGAAAATCTGTTTGACAGATTTCATATTAGATATGAACAGGAAAGAAACTAGGTTTTCTCATTCCTGTTGATTTGGGAATGCTAAGCATATGTTTGGATGATACCAAACAAGAACCCAAATTGGATAAGTGCCAATTGTAGGTCATCCTAGGGAAACCAAAGTATAGTACTTATACAACTCACTTGAGAACAATGTAATTGTTGCTCACCATGCGATTTTACTAAAAGGAATACCGATATGTAGTGGTAAGTGGGAGGATAGTAAAACTCGATGAAAATCAGAGTTATACTGTTCAAGGCACCAAGTCTTTAATGTAACACGAACAGTTCATCATGGATGAAACTATACCAGTAATCTTCAAATATACAAGAACCGCGTAGATCGGAGAGAGTCAGAAAACAACCTGGGGTATGGGTTTCTGATCTCATATCATAAAGATATCAATCTTATTGAGGAATACGAACTGACTACGTATGAGGAAGTGATACAAGGTATTGACTCCCTATTATGGCAAAGTGCCATGAGTCCGAAATGGATTCCATGTATAACAACTATGTTTGGACACTAGTTGTTGTACCACAAGGCATTGTGTCTATTGGTAGTATATAAGTCTTCAAGGAAGACATACATGGAAGGCAACATACCAACGTACTGAGCTAGGCTTGTAGCGGAAAGGTATCGTTATCAACATTGTGTTGATTACAACGAAATCTTTTACCTGTTGCCACGTTAAATTCATTTGGATAATGCTTGCTGATGCTGCATGTTTCATTCATGAAATATGGCAGCTGAACGTCAAAATCGCTTTCCTTAAACGGTTTTGTCATACTAAAACTAGCAAACAAGGTTTGCAGGTTATTCGATCCATGTCTGGATTGAAACAAGCATAAGGTTCTTGGAATTATCGTTTTGATGTAATCATAATGGTTTATGATTTAAGTCAAAACAAAATGATTCTTGTGTATATAAGGAGGTTAGTGGGAGCGCACTGACAGTAAATGTCCTATAGATAATGATAATATGTCATTTCTTGGAAATGATATTCCCATATTACCATCGGTGAAAGCTTGGCTTTCATGAAAATTCTCCATAGAATTCTTGGGAGAACAACCTTTATTCTAGGAATAAAGATCTATTGGGATAGATTTAAAGTTGTTAAGACTCTCCGAGAACTAGTACATTGGAAAATGTACGTGACTGGTGTCTCATACGCTTTGAGCATATGAAGTCACAAACAAGCCAATCCTAGTGATGGTCACTGGATTGATGTTAAGAACATACTTAGTATCTTAGAGAACTAAGCATGATGTCTTAAAATATGGAGAAGGAGAACTTGAAGTGAATGGGATCACTGATGCAAGTTTCCTAACTGATAAAAATAACGGTACTATACAGTTTGAATAACGGAACAGTGAGCTGGAAATCTTCCAAGCAAGATACTGTTACCGAATAAACAACAAATGCGGGTTATTACTGCAACTGAGGCAACAATAGAAGCCATCTGGGTCATTAACAAATCAGATTAGATTAGATATAGTTCTGTTAGCAGCTGAGCTAGGCTACAGCGCAGACTAAAGAATTAATGGTCTCATCAATGATCCAGATATATATACTTCGACTATTCATCTGATTCGCTCGGATCATACATCGTGGCGATGTGATGATTGAATAAATTGCATCAGACGATAATCATACAAATCCGCTGACGAAAGCCTTTCCTCAGCAGTTTGAGCGAACAGTACATAGTTCGGGTGTATGACACTCGAGTGACTGGCTATAGGCCAAGTGGGAGATTGTTGGACAATTATGACCCATAGCGTCGCTATTTGTACAGATCATGGTGTTGTTGTACAAATTAACTATGTGACAAGGAGATTGCGCTCTTATCATTTGTGATTAGATCACCTAGATGTATAAATGATAGGAGGTCCCTATGATTAGTTCCTGGATTGAGATGATATGAGACAGTATCAGTCCTCGAAGGATTAATCATTAAATATCTCTAGTCGTAGTATTATCGAGACTGGACATCGATAATACGGAATAGACTAGTATTGCACTTGTGCGCATTGTGGGAGCACAACGACATAGTTCTCATATATTTAAGTATTGGATACTTATGCAAGTGCGATAAGATGTTGTGTTAACCGATGGTGCGGAAACAGCTTCGCTCTGGATAGACCCCTCAGAATTCCATTGGTAGTATGACTATGTGTCTATGGAAGTCCGATATCAGGGTAGGTGTATTTGGTCTTAACCTGAGACTTGCATCGCTAATACTTGCGACAATCGGTATGCTTTAGTTTTGGTCATCCAGGGCTTTAATCGGTTCTGTGTACGCCTCTGCTGGGTATATTGAGAATCGTAGTGTATTGGGTGTGATGTCAAGACGGAAGTATCACTCCAGTCATAGTGGAGATGATGTCACGTAGGATACGGTACTAGTGCTCTTAAGTACTGCAGTCATCGGGATGATATGACTAGGTCATGTTCGTCCGATTATAGAGACTAGTTACCAGACATCCGACATGTGCTTCGTACGGGGCAGACACAGTTCCAGCCCCAGGCCTAGCACGTGACATTCGATACTGGATCGCAATACGCAATACTACGTATACTACGCCTGACATAGATTATATATTCCAGTAAGAATATTTCTGGAGAATTGGGTAGGCACGGTGCTTTGCTAGAAGCCAACCATGTCTTGTAAATCGGTAAGCACGTGTTACGAGGTACGCACGTATTCGGATAATCCGATGACCGTATTTACTGCCAACATATCCAGTGATCTCTTGGGTCGCTTCCCAAAGATTCACCGATGACAGTTGATTTAATTAGAATTAATCTGGGATTAATTAAGAGAGATAATTAATCTGGGATTAATTAGAGAGAGAAAATTAATCTGGGATTAATTGAGATATTATTTAATCTGGGATTAAATATGTTCGGAAGAGAGAGAACGAGATTAATTAGTATTAATCGGTAAAATAAATTTAATAGTTAAATTTGATTTTTCTATTTAATTTATTCGTATGGGCTAAAATTAATATATTGGATATATTAATATGAATTGGATTTCATTACGGAATTAAAGTCGGACTTTAATACAAACGAACGAATTAATTTAGAATTAATTCATAAACGACATTCGTAATATATTTGCGAGGCATCGTTATTTGATTAAATTAGATTTAATTATTTAGCGACAAAAGTTCGTTTAATCGGATTAAACGGAATCGAGCCGTGGTAAATGTTCGTAGAGACATTTGAATTTTGAATTCAAATGTGGGGCCCACTTCACATGTGGTAGTTGGGAGGGTAATTGGCATTTATGCCAAGCCACCCACCATCCAACTACCTTGGAATGGTTTTGGTGAAACCATTTACCCAACTACCTTGTTTAGGTAAAAATGGTAAATTGGTTTTACCTAAAACTCTTCTCTCTCTATTCACTTGTGTATACATCACACTTCTAACACACATGGAACAAAAGAAACCCTAGAACTCTCTCAATTTGGGCGTGAATGGCATCCTCTCCCTCTCTTTGATTTTGTTGCAAGATCAAATTAGCTAGCACTTGGAGAAATCAACTAAGGTGATAGGGAAACTACTTCAAGAGTTGGAATCATCACTCAAAGCTTGGATCTTGGAGATCTCTTCTCAAAATTTTAAAGCTCAAATTTGTTCATTGTAAGTATATTCCGCAACTTATTTTGAATTATGAACACCTTTACATGCTTATTAGATCCTTGACATGTTCTAGGAACACTAACACCAATGATCTAATAAGCATGTAAAGGTGTTCATAAATTCAAAATAAGTTGCGGAATATACTTACAATGAACGGATTTGAGCTTTAAAATTTTGAGAAGAGATCTCCAAGATCCAAGCTTTAAGTGATGATTCCAACTCTTTAAGTAGTTTCCCTATCACCTTAGTTGATTTCTCCAAGTGCTAGCTTTGTTGATTTTGCCACAAAATCAAAGAGAAGAAGGAGGCTAGTTCACGCCCATTGAGAGGTTCTCTAGGGTTTTTCATTTCCAAGATGTGTTACAAGTGTGTAGAGTGAAGAGAGAGAGAAGGCTTTTTGGTTTTGTTAAAGGGTTTGACCCTTTTACCCAAAACCATGTAGTTGGGGGTAATTTGGTTTCACCTAAACCAAGTGGTTGGAAAGTAAGTGGTTTTGGCATAAATGCCAACCACTTTCCAACCACCACTTCACATGTGTGTCATGTGTAAAGTGGGCCCCACCATTTTGAATTCAAAACTCAAAATGTCTCTACGAACATTTACCGCGGCTCGGTTCCGTTTAATTTGATTAAACAAACTTTCGTCGCTAAATAATTAAATCTAATTTAATTAAATAACGATGCCTCGCAAATATATTACGAACGTCGTTTACGAATTAATTCTAAATTAATTCGTTCGTTCATATTAAAGTCCAACTTTAATTCGTAACGAAATCCAATTCATATTAATATATCCGATATATTAACTTTAGCCCATACGAATAAATTAAATAGAAAAATCAAATTTAACTATTAAATTTATTTTACCGATTAATTCCAAATTAATCGCGTTCTCACTTTTCCGAACACATTTAATCCCAGATTAAATAATACCTCAATTAATCCCAAATTAATTTTCTCCATCTTAATTAATCCCAGATTAATTCTAATTTAAATCAATTGTCATCGGTGAATCTTTGGGAAGCGACCCAAAAGATCCCTGGATATGTTGGCAGTAATTACGGTTATCGGATTATCTGAATACGTGCGTACCGCGTACCACGAGCTTACCGATTTACAAGACATGGTTGGCTTCTAGCAAAGCACCGTGCCTACCCAATTCTCTAGAAATATTCTTACTGGAATATATAATCTATTGTGGGACACAGGAACTGGGTGACGCATGCTGTCCCGGGCTCGCGACCCGGTCGGGAGTACGGAGTAGCCACGGGGGACTAAACCGGAGAATAATGGAGTCGCCACCCGGTGTAAACCGGGAAAATGAGATTTAAGGCCGCACTCACCCCTCGCAAGGGAAGACCTCAAACCGTTGGGTTCGGAATGGTCCCTTACTCATGCCACTTGTAATGACAGGATTTATGTAATAATTTAATCAGGCTTAAGTAGCACTTGTTTCAAAGAGTATCATGCTTCTAAATTCACGTGCATAAAATAAAACTTACACCTAAATTCACATATATCTCACATCTAAGATTGCATGCTTGAAAATACCTCAATGTAACAACGAACATACAACTTCACTTAGCATATCATGTTCACGAAAAACACAAGCATACATACTAACTATACAAGCATACATGTGAGCACTTTTCCAAGTGATACGTGGAATTGTATCCCAAGTACAGACCGCACTACCGTCCATTCGGAATCGGCTACGGAATTTATGTCTGGGTTTCCATCCGATATACCACAAGAAATAATACTCCAAAGTCATCATGACATAGGTATATGAATCGTAATGCGTTAAATCAAGACTAAGGCAGATGACGCAACCAATGGAATAAACATGCTTTTCATTATGATATGCACAAAGATAAGAATGACTATATGGGGTTTCATAAAAAAAAAATCACCTAAGAAACGATTATACATGGCATGTGATGAATATGTCTCAGTTCTGTGTGTTCGCGTTCGTGTAGCGTTCGTAAACGCGTTCGAATGGTAAACAGAAGGTTCGCGTTCGTATGGCATTTGATAACACGTTCGAACGGAAAATAGAAGGTTCACGTTCGTGTAGCGTTCGAGAACGCGTTCGAACGGAACCAGACCTGATGCATGTAACAAAAAGAATAAAGAAAACAATGTCAAGCTCAGTATGTCCGATCAAACATATCTTACAGTCAACCGAACACACATCAACCGGCGCGGCGAAGCATCTTGGTAAAGGGCTTTAACCCCTCCCCATAGGGAATTTCATTCCACTTACTAAGCCCATGCGCTCGATTGAATCATTCATACAAAGAATTAAAAGCAATAATATCAAACGTAGTATGCTCGATCGAACGTATTTTGCATTCAACCGAACACACATCAACCGGCGCGGCGAAGCATCGTGGTAAAGGGCTTTAACCCCTCCCCATAGGGGATCTTTCATTCCACTTACTAAGCCCATGCGCTCGATTGAATCATACATAAATAAGCAACATGCAGAATTCAAGTGACGAAAAATAAATAAATAAATCAAAGCAACATGGAACAAAAGAAGGTGCCGTTTATTCAAGTGGTACGTGGAGTTGTATCCCAAGTACAGCCGCACTACCGTCCATTCGGATTCGGCTACGAATTTACGTCTGGGTTTCCATCCTATATACCGCAAGAGACGACATCTTTCATTCATCCAATACCCACAACACATATCATACACAAACAAGATTCAACAAATAATTAAAATACAATCAAAATAAATAACAAAAATCAAATAAAGATGAGTGTGAAAATTACCCTCAGGTCTAACCTTTTTTCCAACTTTCGGGCTTGCGTTTCACGGACGTCGGAAAGGGTACAGCTCCTCAACTTCTCGTTCACTGGTTTAGCATCCTAGCTCACTGTTTTGCTGTTTTGCTTGCCGTTCGGTCTCCGTTCTGCTGCTGTTCGGTCTCCGTTCTGCTGCTGTTCGGTCTCTGCTTTGCTACTCACTGTTCAGGTCACCTGTTTTGATGTTTCAATGAACTGTTTTGGGTGTTCTTTGTGGGTTTTAAGTGCAGTTTTTATGTTACTGTTTTAGGGATAATTTTCGGTGTATATAGCTGATGTTTTGATGGTTATAGGGGTTGTGAATGGCTGTTATATTTTCGGTAATATGAGGGTGTTTGAGGGCTTGTTGTTTTCGGTAATGTGAGGGTGGGGTGAAGAGAATTGTTTGTTATTTCTCCTGTGATTTGCGTGTGATGTCTAGTGTTTCTTGCTGTAGTTTTTGTGTGAGTTGTGTGTATCAGCTAGAGGAGCGCATGTCTTGGTTAGGGGTTGTTTATATAGAGAAGGGTTAGGGCTTCACCTTGTCTCGCAAGGAAGGGATTTTGGCATTAAAATGAGGATTTGATTTGGTGTTGAGCAAGGAAAGTCAAAGATTGAGAGGGGACAAATCTTGGCTAGATTAGGAATACAAAATATTTAATTTGTTATGATTGATTTTAATTAGGCATGACATCTTTTTAATTTAGTATGTGATTTGTTTAGTTAGGAAGTTAATATTTGATTTATCTTTATTAGGTATGATTATATTTTATGTTTTATTTAATTGGTAAATGGTTTAAATATTTTATTTAATATTTAATGTTTAATTTAATTAAATTGGGATGTGTTTTATGGGCTTTGGGGAGCTAATTGGGCTGGGGTACGAGGCTAGCAGCAAAACCAGAAACACCGACGCCGTTCGAACGCCAATTCGAACGCTACACGAACGTCCGCAATCTGCCTGACGTTAGAACGAAGTAACGAACGCAACACTAACGAAGACAGTGAGCTTGTGAAATGAACTTGATGATGTACTTATTTCGAATTTCCTTTCCGACCTTCATTTCCCGCGATATCCTTAGCTAAAAAGGTAGTGCCTCCAACTGAGACTCATCATCGGGTTTCACATGCGAAAATGCAATGTCTACAGTCGCCCCCACTTTGATGGGACTTGTGCAGTGTGTGGCTTTGAACAATCCTATCAAAGTTATGCAATGCATTTTCACTTACCTGGCTCGGCTGCTGCCTCGAGCTGAGTTGGTGCTGCAGTGGACCTCGATCCTGGGACGCATCCCAATAACTGCATCCGGCAACGGGGGCACCTCGACCCTGGGCACATCGACCCAACACCACTGACTATAGGGACCTCGCCCTCGAACTGATGATGTAGTGGGCACCTCGACCCTGGGCATCTCGGCCCGGAACTACAACTGACAACGGGGGCACCTCAACCCTGGGCACCTCGACCCAACACCGCTGACTATAGGGACCTCGCCCTCGAACTGATGATGTAGTGGGTACCTCGACCCTGGGCACCTCGACCCGGAACTACAACTGACAACGGGGGCACCTCGACCCTAGGCACCTCGACCCAATACCGCTGACTATAGGGACCTCGCCCTCAAACTGATGATGTAGTGGGCACCTCGACCCGGAACTACAACTGACAACGGGGGCCTCGCCCTCAAGCTGATATGGGCCTCGCCCCTTGGGACTCATCCCAAAAACTGAAATTGCGCTGACGCTGCTTGGCTCATTTCTGCCGCTTTCTCCTTTCTCTCGAACCTGCGAAACACTGCAACACAAAAAAACAAACACGAAGAGAATGCAATGTTACGTGTATGCATGAATGATTTTCTTATTCCGTTGGGTTAGGTATTCTACTAATTCCCCTGGTGACTGCTCGGTCTTCTCTCCATCAGGCAAAGTATTGCTTCAATCTGTCTATGTTGATCGGCTCGGTGAACTCGTTCCCCTCCAAGTCTGATAGCTTCACTGCTCCATTTCCCATTACCTTCTGCACTATGTAAGGTCCTTCCCAGTTTGGTCTGAATTTTCCTCTCGGATCTGTCGTCGACGGCCTCGACTGCTTAAGTACCAAATCACCCTTTCTGATCTTGGTAGGACACACTTTCTTGTTGAATGCCTGAGCTAGTCTCTTCTGATACAACTGCATGTGATACAAAGACTTCATTCTCTTCTCATCCAAAAGTGCTAACTGATCAAACCTTTGTGCGGCCCATTCCTGTTCCGGTAATTCTGCCTCTGTTAATACCCTCATAGACTGTATTTCCACTTCTACTGGCAATACTGCTTCCATTCCATAGACCAAAAAGTAAGGTGTGGCCCCTGTTGCTGTTCTCACTGATGTTCTGTACCCCCACAAAGCATACGGTAATTTCTCGGTCCAATCTCTGCAATTTTCTGTCATCTTGGCTAGAATCGTCTTTATAGTCTTGTTGGCTGCCTCAACTGCCCCATTTGCCTGCGGCCTGTACGGTGATGACTTGTGGTGGCCTATCCCATACCTCTGTAACATTGCCTTCGTCTCTCCTTGAAACTGAACTCCGTTGTCGTCACTACATGATACGGCATACCATACCGACAAATGAGGTTCCGAGCTATAACTTTACCATCTGCTTTGCTGTAACATTGCGGAATGATTCGGCTTCCACCCACTTCGAGAAGTAATCTACTGCCACTACTATGAAGCGATGCCCATTTGATGCATTCGGTCGAATTTCTCCAATCATATCAATTCCCCATGCTGAGAAAGGCCACGGCTCTGACAACCCGTGCAACTCTGTGTGCGGTAAGTGATTCAAATTACCATGTGCTTGACAGTCATGACAGTGCTTCACCATCTTTGCGCAATCTGTTTCCATGGTCGACCAATAAAAACCTTGTCTCACTATCTTGCGGGATAGATTCAACCCGTTCATGTGCGGACCACATACCTCGGCGTGTATTTCTTCCATTACATGATGGGCTTCTTCCCTTCTCAAACACTTCAACTGAATACTGTTTGCTTGTCTCTTGTACAGTTCCCTTTCAAAGTCACATACTGGGAAGCTAACTTCTGGATAGCTATTCTGTCTTTTCTTCCTTCCGCCTGCCCTTTCTGGGAGTTCACCATGTCCAGATACCTCTGAATGTCCATAATACCAGGTTTTACCGTCGTCGTTCTGGATTTTCCCAAGTCGCTGCAAGTGTAGCCAATGCATCTGCCATCTGATTCTCTTCTCTCGGCAAGTACTGAAACTTACACTCGGGGATAACCTGTGCCAACTTTCTGAGGTGAAAAAGGTAAGGTTCAACCGTTCTTCTTTCAATTCCCATTCTCCTCGCATCTGCTGGACTACCAACATAGAATCTCCGTAGGCTTCCACACTCCCGGCCTTCAAGGCTATTAATGCTGTCAAACCAAAAGCACATGCTTCATATTCAGCCATGTTATTAGTCACTCTGAATGTCAACCTCTTGGCTAAAGGCAAAGTCTCTCCCTCGGGGGTTACTATCACGATCCCAATTCCGGCTCCCTTGTAATTCACTGCTCCGTCAAAGTACATCTTCCATCTCTAAACTGTTATTGCTTGGATCTCTTCATCTGGAAATTCAAACTTATACTGATCCCCCTCAACAGGTTGCAAATGCCAAACTCTGCTACTGCTCGCCCTTGATCACTTTGGAGGTGAGATACTCAATGTCAAACTCTGTCAGCAATACCAACCATCTGCCCAATTTCCCCACTAGTGAAGGCACCGAATGAAGATACTTCAGAGGATTCTCCTTTGCCACTACCTGGATCTTGTATGACTGGAAGTAATGTCGCAACTTTCTGGAAGCCCATACCACTGCAAGACAGATCTTCTCAACCTCCTGATATCGAGCCTCATACGGGAGCATCTTCTTACTCAGATAAACTAGTTAACCTAATGTTTCTACCCTGTCTCATCTGCCTGTACCATCATTGCCCCCAGTTCTTCTGATTCTATAGCCAAATACAATATCAAAGGTCTGCCCGGACTCGGAGGTTTCAATACAGGTGGCTTCACCAAGTACTCTCTGATTTTGTCGAAGGCGGTCTGACACTGTTCATTCCATCTCACTGGCTGATCTTTTCTCAGCAGTTTGAAGATAGGCTCACATACCGATGTCAACTTGGCAATGAACCGACTGATGTACTGAATCTTCCCCAAGAATGCTCTGACTTCTTTTTCTGTTTCGGTGCAGGCATTTCTGTGATTGCCTTGATCTTTTCGGAGTCTACCTCTATTCCGCCCATTCCCACTGTATGACCAAGCAATTTCCTGATGTCACCCCAAACACACACTTCTTAGGGTTTAGCCGCAGGTTGTATCTGTCAACTCTCTGAAGAAACCTTTCCAGTGCTTCAATATGCCCAACCCTTGTCTCTGATTTCACCATCATGTCATATACATACACCTCAATCTCTTTGTGCATCAAGTCATGGAAAAGTGTAGTGGCCATCCGCTGATAAGTAGCTCCCGCATTCTTAGCCCAAACGGCATCACCTTGTAACAATAAGTACCCCATTCAGTAACAAATGCAGTCTTGTGTTTATCTTCCTCAGCCATGAGAACCTGATTGTAACCTGAAAACCCATCTGCAAATGAATACATAGCAGATAAAGCCGCACTATCAACCAAAACATCTATATGCGGCAGAGGAAAATCATCCTTCAGACAAGCCTTGTTGAGATCTCTGTATTCTACACACATTCTAACCTTCCCGTCTTTCTTTGGCACCGGCATTATATTAGCCAACCACTCTGGATATTTTACTACTTCCAGGAAACCTCACATCTATCTGTTTCTTAACTTCTTCTCTGACTTTCTCAGCCCATTCTGGTCTCATCCGTCGGAGTTTCTGTTTTACTGGCCTCATATTCGGATAAGTTGGTATTGTATGTTGGGCAATGTTCTGTCTACCCCGGGCATGTCCTCATAGGACCAAGCAAACACTTTGGCATATCTGACCAACACTGCTTCTAGTTTGCCCTCTCTTCAGAGGTAACTTCACTTGCAATCAGAATTCCTTGGGGTTCTCAAGCTTACCAAAGTTAAATGTAGTAGTTCTGGCCGAACTGATATCAAATATGCTTGATTCGTGCAGAGTAAATGGAAATGACTCAGGCAAGTAAGCAAAAGAAATGTCTTTATTATTGGATAATGCGGAAGTACATTCAAACAAATCAGGAAGGTAAATGTCTTCATCATCTATAGACATTTCTTCCTCTGCAATCAAGTCTTCCTCAGGCTTTTCATCCTCTCCCAGAGTCAGGCTCTCCAACTTCATCAATTCTTCTTCCCAATTCTCTGCTTCCACAACTTCTTTAATCAGCGGGTTCTCACCCAACAAATCCTGGAAGATCTCAAATCCAGGTACCACAATCCCATTAACTTCTACAGGTTCAGGCTCACCTTGATATCCTGAAGCTTTCACAAAACATTCCATCAGTTTCAGGCCCTTTTTCTTGACCTTCGATTTTTCTTCATCAGATATATACCCCAAACCTTTCCGAGTGGTCTGTCCTCTAAAATCTGGCAACTTTGAACCTTCACCCGGTTCAAACTTCATTTTTTTCATGATCCTAGCCACCCTAGGATCCACCCATTCCTCAAAAGTAGCTGACACCTGAAACCTTGTGAAAGGTTGTATCTCCAAGGCAGCCACAGCATTATCTACCTCAGCCCGGATAGTAACAACTTCTCCCTCATACGGGAACTTGATCATCTGATGCAAAGTGGAAGGCACGCCCCCAAGTTTGTGAAACCAATGCCTTCCCAACAATAAGGCAAAAGTGGCTGGGATGTCCAGCACTGTGAACTCAACCTCATCTTCAATTGGATCTACCTTGACCATAGCCACAAAAGTACCCTCAACCCCCCTTTTACTGTCATCATAAGCCTTGATAGTCATGCTGGAGGGGTCCAAGTCTGTTGCTTTCATACCCAATCTTGCCAGAATTTTCAACGGGCACACATTGATGGAAGAACCGTCATCCACCATTACACACGAAGTTCTCTTGCCCCTCACCTCGGCCTTGATAAATAGAGGCCTGTTATGATTCCTCCCTTCTGTTGGGAGTTCATTCTCAGAAAAAGATATTTGCAAGGCTTCTTTCTGAACTGACCCAATAAACATTGCAGGGTTGGCGTCTTCCGATACCACAATCTTGCTCAAGGCCTCAACCATAGCCTGCCTATGCTCCCGTGATGCACATAACAGTTCCCAGATACTCACTTGTGCTCTAGTCTTCCTCAATTGCCTCAGCACTATATCCCCTTCAGTATTTTCTGCAGTCTCAACCACTTTTCTACCATCTGTCAAAACTTCCTTACCCTTTTCTGCCACATCATTGTAGAAAAGACCACTGCGCGTCATTCCCCTTACTTCTTCCTCATCACTGCTAGAGAAATCAAGCCAAAAGTTTTTTCCCTGCTCAAACTCATCTTCACTAGTACTATCCCAGATTCCCAGGCAAAAGGCTTGAGGGTGAAAGGATTCAGGACAAGGTTTTCTGGGAGGCCAGAATTGATCATATAGGCTGGTGGTGGTACGGCGCGGTAATTGGGTAAGGGGTTTGTGTGTGTCAGGCTATTCTGTTTCTGGGTCAGGTATTTTCTTGGAGTCTATCAGGTCTTGGATTTCATGGCGGAGTCGGGCGCAATGTCAGTGTCATGGCCCTTTTGTTGGTGAAAGTGACAGTAAAGGCTTAGGTTATAATGTGATGGTAGGGGATTGGGTAATGGTTTGGATTCCAAGGGTTTTAAGATCCCTTGCCTCTTCAGTTTCTCTAGCACCTTGGACAGGGGCCTTCCCAAGTTGCAAAACTGCCGGTTCCGGATAGCGGCAATCTCAGCAGAAACGGGCTTTGCTCCCGATGTTCCCCCAATGGGCCTCCTGTTCAGACCATAGAATTTTCTATTCTCGGCCTCTTCTTCCTCAATATCCATGACAATTTCCCTCAACTGTCGAAAGTCTGCAATCATGGAGGTCATCCTCTTCAACTTGCTGTAAATGGAGGGCTTGGTGCCCTTGATAATCATCTTAATCTGATCCTTCTCCGAAGGCCTAGTCTGGATCTTCAATAACTGACCCCTCCACCGGTCCACATACTCCTTAAAACTCTCCTCCGCTTTCCGCTTAACATTCTCTAGATCACGGAGTGACAGATCGATCTCTAGGTCAGTGACATACTGTTTTAGGAAGACATCAGCCAACTCCCTCCAATCTTCCTTAACTTTCTTCTCCAAACTGTGGTACCACACCACGGGAGCTCCTTCAAGCGACATTCCAAACATTTTTTGCACTTGGCGCTGAGATAAGCCAACTGAACTCATGACTGATACAAACTGTCGGAGATGCACCCTTGGATCCCCATTTTCGTTAAACTTAGCCATATCAGGCATCTTGAACTGTGCCGGCAACTGTTCCTCGAAAGTCAGTGTGTCATAATCCAGCAAATCCTCATTCTTACCCCTCATCTTGCGGGTAACCGACTCAACCTGATCCCGAAGTTTCTGTAACTCTGCTTGAGACCTAGATACTCTGCCTACTGCATACTCTGCCATATCATCATCAAAAGCGGGGGTATCATCCCCTAATCTGTTCGGAGATTCCTCTTGCCTCACATCCCCAAAATTAACCCCGGCACAAGACCCAGCTATACCAGCCATAGCAGTAGTCAAAGCTTGCAACTGTTCAGTGATCTTGGCGAGACCGTTCTCTAACTGATCCATACGGGACACCTCATTATCGGATTCACTCATACTTGTTCTTTTAGTGAGTCTTGTCCCTTCTCTAACCCAAACGGTATCTATGATGTCTTTTTGAGACATAGACGGTGTTAACATGATATATGTATGCATGAGGTGCATGAGATGCATGTAACATATATAACATATTAAATCAATTAAAATCTCTAAACAAATCGGCCCGTTACCATTTTAGAATCTTTCGGGCTAATTGTCACAGAAGTGAACCCATCCCAGTTTAAATGGCCCAACAAGTTCACATCTTATGACAAGGAGCCCAACTAAATCCAAATGGTAATGTTCCGAACACAAGCACAAAGTGGCCCATCAACACTTAGACGCTTTTGGCCCAATAGTCATGAAATACGTTCTTGTCCCAGTTTAAATGGCGCAACAAGCCCATATCCCATGACAAATAGTCCAAATGGATCCAAACGACGATGTTCCCAAACACAAGCATAGAAGAAAGATGATGCAAACATAACATAATAATTTCTATATAATGGCCCATCAACATTTCAGAAGCTTTGGGCCTAATAGTCATAAGGTACGAACTCGCCCCAGTTTAAATGGCCCAGCAAGTCCGCATTTCTGACAATAGTCCAACTGCATCCAAATGAGGATGGTCCACAAGCACATACTCAAGGAAATAATTGTTACTTTAGCCAACCCGGTCTATGGGTGGGTTAGCAAGAGTATAGACAAAGGCTCTCACCGGCGAATGATGGCCCAAAACTAGGTCTCCCCACTCAAGGGTTCGAGCGACCAAGTGAGCGCATCATTTTTTATACACTAAGGTACGTGCCAATGAGCTATGGTGTGTGACGGACTGTCAAATGGATTTCCCGTTGTAGATTCCCCAGAGGGAAGGTGGAGCGAGGCTCACTTAAATACCCAAGCCTCTTAGGCTCTTATCGCTTGGTGTCAGGAATAAATAACGAGTCCTTCAAATTAGTCCATCACAAAAGGCTACGAGTAGATGGCTATCCAGGTGCCTTCACATCTTTTCCTTCTAGAAAGGTAGTGAATGAAGAAAGACACCAAACCATCACCTAGCCTCAAAATGCCTTTGATTAAACCCCCATTTTGTCCACTATAGACACAGTCAATTAAAACATAAATCCAAACATCACAAGACAATATTTCGGGGCCGATTCTCTATCCCCAGTGGAGTCGCCAGACTGTGGGACACAGGAACTGGGCGACGCATGCTGTCCCGGGCTCGCGGCCCGGTCGGGAGTACGGAGTAGCCACGGGGGACTAAACCGGAGAATAATGGAGTCGCCACCCGGTGTGAACCGGGAAAATGAGATTTAAGGCCGCACTCACCCCTCGCAAGGGAAGACCTCAAACCGTTGGGTTCGGAATGGTCCCTTACTCATGCCACTTGTAATGACAGGATTTATGTAATAATTTAATCAGGCTTAAGTAGCACTTGTTTCCAAGAGTATCATGCTTCTAAATTCACGTCCATAAAATAAAACTTACACCTAAATTCACATATATCTCACATCTAAGATTGCATGCTTGAAAATACCTCAATGTAACAACGAACATACAACTTCACTTAGCATATCATGTTCACGAAAACACAAGCATACATACTAACCATACAAGCATACATGTGAGCACTTTTCCAAGTGATACGTGGAATTGTATCCCAAGTACAGACCGCACTACCGTCCATTCGGAATCGGCTACGGAATTTATGTCTGGATTTCCATCCGATATACCACAAGAAATAATACTCCAAAGTCATCATGACATAGGTATATGAATCGTAATGCGTTAAATCAAGACTAAGGTAGATGACGCAACCAATGGAATAAACATGCTTTTCATTATGATGTGCACAAAGATAAGAATGACTATATGGGGTTTCATAAAAAAATCACCTAAGAAACGATTATACATGGCATGTGATGAATATGTCTCAGTTCAGTGTGTTTGCGTTCGTGTAGCGTTCGTAAACGCGTTCGAACGGTAAACAGAAGGTTCGCATTCGTATGGCGTTTGATAACGCGTTCGAACGGTAAACAGAAGGTTCGCGTTCGAATGAAACCAGACCTCATGCATGATGAGACTAAGGAAGTGCGTGTGCGTTCGCGTAGCGTTTGAAAACGCGTTCGAACGGTAAACAGAAGGTTCGCATTCGTGTAGCATTCGAGAACGCGTTCGAACGGAACCAGACCTGATGCATGTAACACAAAGAACAAAGACAACAATGTCAAGCTCAGTATGTCCGATCAAACGTATCTTACAGTCAACCGAACACACATCAATCGGCACGGCGAAGCATCGTGGTAAAGGGCTTTAACCCCTCCCCATAGGGGATCTTTCATTCCACTTACTAAGCCCATGCGCTCGATTGAATCATTCATACAAAGAATTAAAAGCAATAATATCAAACGTAGTATGCCCGATCGAACGTATTTTGCATTCAACCGAACACACATCAACCGGCGCGGCGAAGCATCGTGGTAAAAGGGCTTTAACCCCTCCCCATAGGGGATCTTTCATTCCACTTACTAAGCCCATGCGCTCGATTGAATCATACATAAATAAGCAACATGCAGAATTCAAGTGACGAAAAATAAATAAATAAATCAAAGCAACATGGAACAAAAGAAGGTGTCGTTTATTCAAGTGGTACGTGGAGTTGTATCCCAAGTACAGACGGCACTACCGTCCATTCGGATTCGGCTACGGAATTTACGTCGGGTTTCCATCCTATATACCGCAAGAGACGACACTCTTTCATTCATCCAATACCCACAACACAAATCATAAACAAACAAGATTCAACAAATAATTAAAATACAATCAAAATAAAAAAAAAATCAAATAAAGGAGTGTGAAAAGTACCCTCACGTCTAACCTTTTTTCCAACTTTCGGGCTTGCGTTTCACGGACGTCGGAAAGGGTACAACTTCCCAACTTCTCCGGTTCACTGGTTTAGCGTCCTAGCTCACTGTTTTGCTGTTTTGCTTGCCGTTCGGTCTCCGTTCTGCTGCTGTTCGGTCTCCGTTCTACTGCTGTTCGGTCTCTGCTTTGCTACTCACTGTTCAGGTCAGCTGTTTTGACGTTTCAACGAACTGTTTTGGGTGTTCTTGTGGGTTTTAAGTGCAGTTTTTATGTTACTATTTTAGGGATAATTTTCGGTGTATATAGCTGATGTTTTGATGGTTATAGGGGTTGTGAATGGCTGATATTTTCGGTAATATGAGGGTGTTTGAGGCTTGTTGTTTTCGGTAATGTGAGGGTGGGGGTGAAGAGAATTGTTTGTTATTTCTCCTGTGATTTGCGTGTGATGTCTAGTGTTTCTTGCTGTAATTTTCGTGTGAGTTGTGTGTATCAGCTAGAGGAGCGCATGTCTTGGTTAGGGGTTGTTTATATTGAGAAGGGCTAGGGCTTCACCTTGTCTCACAAGGAAGGGATTTTGGCATTAAAATGAGGATTTGATTTGGTGTTGAGCAAGGAAAGTCAAAGATTGAGGGGGGACAAATCTTGGCTAGATTAGGAATACAAAATATTTAATTTGTTATGATTGATTTTAATTAGGCATGACATCTTTTTAATTTAGTATGTGATTTGTTTAGTTAGGAAGTTAATATATTTTATTTATCTTTATTAGGTATGATTATATTTTATGTTTTATTTAATTGGTAAATGGTTTAAATATTTTATTAATAAATTTAATGTTTAATTTAATTAAATTGGGATGTGTTTTATGGGCTTTGGGGAGCTAATTGGGCTGGGGTGCGAGGCTAGCAGCAAACCAGAAACACCGACGCCGTTCGAACGCCAATTTGAACGCTACACAAATGTCCGCAATCTGCCTGACGTTCGAACGAAGTAACGAACGCAGCACTAACTAAGATAGTGAGATTGTGAAATGAACTTGATGACGTACTTATTTCGAATTTCCCCTTCCGACCTCCGTTTCCCGCAATATCCTTAGTTAAAAAGGTAGTGCCTCCAACTGAGACTCATCATCGGGTTTCACATGCGAAAATGCAATGTCTACATCTATGTCAGGCGTAGTATACGTAGTATTACGTATTGCGATCCAGTATCGAATGTCACGTGCTAGGCTTGGGGCTGGAACTGTGTCTGCCCCATACGAAGCACATGTCGGATGTCTGGTAACTAGTCTCTATAATCGGACGAACATGACCTAGTCATATCATCCCGATGACTGCTGTACTTAAGAGCACTAGTACCGTATCCTACGGACATCATCTCCACTATGACTGGAGTGATACTTCCGTCTTGACATCACACCCAATACACTACGATTCTCAATATACCCAGCAGAGGACCACACAGAACCGGTTAAAGCCCTGGACGACCAAAACTAAAGCATACTGATTGTCGCAAGTATTAGCGATGCAAGTCTCAGGTTAAGACCAAATACATCTACCCTGATATCGGGCTTCCATAAACACATAGTCATACTACCAATGGAATTTCGAGGGGTCTATCCAGAGCGAAGCTGTTTCCGCACCATCGGTAAACACAACCTCCTATCACACTTGCATAAGTATCCAATACTTAAATATATGAGAACTATATCGTTGTGCTCCCACAACGCGCACAAGTGCAATACTAGTCTATTCCGCATTATCGATGTCCAGTCTCGATAATACCACGACTAGGGATATTTAAGATTAATCAATCCTTCGAGGATTGATACTGTCTCATATCATCTCAATCCAGGAACTAATCATATGGACCTCCTATCATTATACATCTAGGTGATCTAATCACAAATGATAAGAGCGCAATCTCCTTGTCACATAGTTTAATTTGTACAACACCATGATCTGTACAAATAGTGACGCTATGGGTCATAACTGTCCACACAGACAAACGTACAAAGCTAGGCTTGAGCAAAAATGTATCGATATCAACATTTTTTCGATTACGACGAAACCTTGGTACTCGTTGCCATGATTAAATCCATTTGGATATGCTTGCTAATGCTGCAGGTTTCTTTATGAAATATGGGAGCTGAACGTCAAAAAAAGCAAAACAAGGTTTGCAAGTTAAAATCGATCATTTATGGATTGAAGCAAGCGTGCGTTCTTGGAAACTATCGTTTTGATGTAATCATAATGGTATATATTTAAGAATGTCAAAACGAAAATGAATCTTGTTGTAATATAAGGAGGTTACTGGGGAGCGCACTACAGTGATTATCCATATAATGATGATATGTTCATGTCCTGGAAATGTATTCCCAGAATATAACGGTGAAAAGCTTGGCTTCCCTTCAGCAGAAAATCTCCGTAGAATTCTTGGAGAGACAACCTTATTCTAGGGAATAAGGATCTACTGGGATAGATCTAAAAGTTGTTGAAACTCTCTGAGTACTCGGACATTAAAAAATGTACGCGACCTGGTTGTTTTGGATAATATGACCCATAGCGTCACTGTTTGCACAGATCATTGTGTTGTTGTAGCAAATTAACTATGTAATAAGGAAATTGCACTCTCATCGTTTGTGATTAGATCACCATAGATATATAAATGAAGAGAGGTCCCTATGATTAGTTCCTGGATTGAGATGATATGAGACAGTATCAGTCCACGAAGGATTAATCATTAAATATCCCTAGCCGTAGTATTATCGAGACTGGACATCGATAATGCGGAATAGGCTAGTATTGCACTTGTGCGCGTTGTGAGGGCACAACGGCATAGTTCTCATATATATAAGTATTGGATACTTGTGCAAGTGCGATAGGAGGTCGTGTTTCAACGATGGTACGGGAAACAGCTTCGCTCTGGATAGACCCTTCGGAATCCCATTGGTATTATGACTAGGTGTCTATGGGAGGCCGAAATCAAGGTAGGTGTGTATAGTCTTAACCTGAGACTTACATCGCTAATACTTACGACAATCGGTAAACTTTGGTTTTGGTGGTGGGATCTTAACTGGTTCTGTGTTCACCTCTTCTGGGTTTATCAGAGAATCGTAGTGTATTGGATGTGATGTCAAGACGGAAGTGTCACTCCAGTCATAATGGAGATGATGTCACGCAGGATACGGTATTAGTGCTCTTAAAGTGATGCGCATCCAATCGTGATATTATGACCAGGTCATGAATATCCGATTATAGAGACTAGTTACCAGACATCCGATATGTGTTTCGGACGGGGCAGACACTTATCCAGCCCCAGCCCTAGCACGTGATTATCCGATACTGGGCCGATATGCACAATACAATTGTATACTACGCTTGATACAGATCTAGATATTCTTTGATGAATATGTCCGGAGAACTTGGGAAGACTTGGTGCTTTGCTAGGAGTCGACCTTGTCTCGTAAATCGGTAGAACGTAGTACTTGGTACGTACGTGATTCGGATACTCCGACGACCGTATTTACTGCCAACTTATCCGGGGATCTCATGGGTCGCTTCCCGATAATCCACCGATGACGCACAACTTGCACTCTTGAATAATCTGGGATTATAATGAAGAGAGAGAAAATTAATCTAGGATTAATAACGGAGATGTTTTATCCGGGATAAAATATCGTCTAAAGAGAGAGAACGATTAATTCGGAATTAATCGATGTATTAGACGAAATTAGATTTCGACGCGGAATTAAAATTAGATTTTAATTCGGGCAAACGAGTTAATTAGAATTAATTCGTTAGCGACGTAAATAATAATTTCGCCGGGGGCGATTATTTATTTAAATTCGATTGAATTAACGTCGCGACGTAAGCTCGGTATTTCGGAAATATCGAACCCGAACGCGTGAGTGCACGTGGGCCCACTTTCATTTGGAAACGTGTGGGGCCCACATGACACATGTCATTCTAATGCTTTGCATGTAGATTGTGTACATTGTACTCAATGTCATTGCATGTAGATTGTGTACAATGCACTCAATGTTATTGCATGGAAATTGAGTGTTTTATACTCTAAGCCATTGCATGTTATGTGTCATAATTTTATTATTAATTTAATAAATTATGGCATAAATATAAATTGATTTTTGGTAAATCATTTTAATTAACATAACACAACTTCTTCTCTCTCAAATTCTCTCTCTCTCTCACGCCAATGTGGCTTTTCTTCACTGGTTTGACCAGTTTGGGCGTGAGCTAAAGGGAAGCAAGAGTGGTTTCTCATGGTGAGAAATCAAGTGCTAGCACACTTACAAGTCTTGCGAAGGTGGTAGGGAGGTTCGACCATGAGACGGGATCCATCCGACGAAGCTAGGAGCTCCGTTTCTTCACTTAATTTTCTGTTTTTGTAGGCAGTGGACTGCATGCAGTAGGCTTACATGGCAGTGCGTTTTTGGGGTTCATTTGTCTTCAAATCGACTCTACCGATCAATGTGAGTATTCCGCTACCTCCGTTGATGTGTTCACACATAATTTCATGTCTTGTTTGATCTTGGGACCTTAGAATAAACCAACAATGGCATCATGAGCTAATGTTGCAAGCATGAAATTTGTAGGGCTTAAAATTTGGGTAAATGTTTGTTGAGCATGATTTGAATAAATTGCTTGTTTGAGTATGCTTATAACATGTTTATTCATTTTGGTTGGACTAATTTGTTGAAAATGATTTGGAATAATTTTCCCCAAAATATCATGTTGGCCGAATGGTAATAATGATTTTGGGTCTTCTTGGAATTTTTTTGATTTTAATTCATTGGATGAGTTATAATGATAAATGATGATGTTAATTTGATCGAATTGGATTAGATTTTGAATTGAACATAAACCCTAAAATCTATGTGTTGGCCGAATGTGATATGCCCTGAATGTCTTGGTAATTTTGATTTATGAACATTGGATGTGTATGAAATCATTCGGAAGTTAATACGATGTCGATTGTGTAATAATCGGATTGAAACCAAATCGGACAAAATAACCTTCCTTGGCCGAGAGCTTGAAGCATGTAAATGGATTTGATTTTTCATTATGTGTGTTTGACATGTGATAATGAATTGAATATGATTAATAAGACTAATTTGGTGTTTTTTAAAATGTTGATTTAGTTGATTAATCATATAATGCACTTTAGGTAATTAAATTGCGTAATTGGATTAGTGTAATTTAATTATTTAGGCTTAAATTGGATTTGGGCTTGAATTGTTGTATTTGGGGCTATTGGGCTTGATTTATCAAGTTTGGTTTAGGCCAAGTGGATTGGATCCAATTGGGCCCAAAACCTTAACCATAAAGCCCAATTGCGACTAATGAACCTTTAATGTTCAATTGGGCCTAATGGGCCAAGATTGATTTATGGGCTTATGGGGTAAATCCCGGATTGGACTTTGGTTATCGGTTTGACCCGAGTTGACCAAAAGTCCACGCCTTAAGAAATCAATCAAAAGCCCATTGGACTTTAATTGAATTGACGTTGGACGTTAATCGGTCTTTGAGACGCGTTACGATTAGATTTGGAATTTAAATCGTAAAAGGTTTATTAAATAAAAGTGTAATATTTAATTTGGAATTGAATAGTGAATTAGTATTAAATACATGTTAAATTAGATTTAATGATGTAGTTTAATTTAATTCATGAATTCGTACTTTGAGTACTTATTCGCAAAAACGAGTTTGACTCGAACAAAATCAAATCGTTGTTTTGAACATTGGATGATCACTTAATTATCAGATTAATTAATTTGATTAGATTGATTGATAGCATGCTTATGTGTGTGAATACGTGGTTGTGTTGAATGAATAATGTATATCGGATGGATATTAGTCGGGTGGGCAATTTTAGAAATTGTTGTAATAAATTCGATTTATTAAATTGGACCTGCGTGTCCAGCCTTATCACCTTCTTTCTCTTTGTATTCTCTTCTCACCTATTCCCCTCTATGTATATGAGGTTTCTTTAGAAGTGTAGTGTAACGGGTAGAAGTAGTACAAGTGCTAGCTTGAGTGAGAAAGGGAGAGATTTGATCTAGGATCAATGTGTTAAGTATCCATCCGCATATCATTATTATTTATTTTCATACTCGCTTTATTATGTATTTAGAATGCATGTTTAAGGGTGTATGATGATGAGACCTTAACAAAGATAATTAAATTGGTAGCCAATTTGCACGCGAAAAACCCTCATTAATATCATGCGTTTTTCCTTCCATTGAGTGATTCTTACTCAAGATCCGAGATTGGCAGGGGTTTGTTGGCCAAAGTCAAGCCCTTGTCCATCAAAGATGTGTTTTAATCACGAGGCTTTGTTCTATATCGGTGTCGTGTCCAAGTTGTGGTTTGTTGGCCAAAGTCAAGACCACTTCTTGTCCATTGACATTGATTACGAAGCTTCCATGGTCAATGGGTCCGCGCTTGACTGGGATCATCAGGTTTGTTGTGCCAAAGCCAAGGCCTAGTTGATTCAGAGGAAAAAGGTTAGGGTATATATATTGGATATATAGGCATATATAGATATATGTTTAGGACTTGGATGTCCACCTAACCGGATCTAGGAATTGGATGAGATCCAATTGATCTTAGAGATCTACCTAGTTAATTATCATACAATTTGTTGGCCAAAGTCAAGATTGTGTGATATTTAACGGGATCCTAGCCCACTAGGAAACACGGTTTCCCGAGTACTCGACAGAGGGTTAGAGGCTCGACGAAAAATAGTGGGAGGCAAGTATTGAATTTGCAACATTCGTTCGAATACTCGCTAAACACGCTCATTTATATTTTACTCGTCATATTAATCAAAAGTATTAGTCGGACTAATATTTTATGTTGTTTTAATAAATATATATAGTTGGACTATATACAAACTCATTCAATATATAGTTGATTTTGTAATTGGATTATAGTAATCAATATAATTGAATTAAATGATAGTTGATTTTATAATGGGATTATAGTAATCAATATTAAAATTATAGTTGATTAAATAATTGGATTATTGTAATCATTATAATAAATAGTACCTTAATAATTGATTAAATAGTTGGACTATTAAAATCAAGTAAGAATTGAAAGGTTGAATATTTAAAATATATAATCCTTGGATTAAATGTTTAAATGATTTAATTTTCAATTGGGAATTATAATAGGTTAATTTATTTGATAAAATAACTTATTATTACTAAGCCCATAATTAAGCAAATAGTAGAGCATAAAGTCTTTGGAAGATTTATGTGATGATGACTTTAGTGCTTAATTAATATACTTACAATAAATCTATCTTTAGATTTAAAAGTATTAAAATTGCAATTAATAATTCTTGGAGAATTAATTGACTATTCTAGTGGAGAAAAGTCAAAGTTTGCAATTAGGGCATGTAGCACAAGGTGCACATCATTTCGATATTCTAAAACCCAAGGCTTGCCCAAAGGTTTGTGAAATATTGAAAAGGTAATTGACATATCCCAAAGTGACTACCATTTGGATATGGAAGACACGAAGGAATTAAAGAAAGGGCGAGGCTCTAACTTTAAAATATTTGTCAAAGTTATGTTCACTACTAGTATTAAAATTGGATTTTAAATACTTAGTGTGGTACATAAAATATATGTATTGACGTTCAGAATCCGCTGTGAGCTGGATACTGGCTTCAAGCCGAGATTTCTCTGCGAATCGGAAACGGGACGAAAGTCGCTGTTTCGACCGTAGATACCTAAGTTTAGGAACTACCCTTTGGGTATGTACTTAAATTAGGAAATGTTATAATGTAACTAGTTTAACTAGAGACATTATCTCTATATCAGTGTTTAATCCATTGCGGATAAAACCTTTATATTCTAGAACACTAAAGTGTTTCAATATATAAAGATGATACTGAGATAAATACATTGGATGTAAATAACAGAATTTATATTTTGAATATAAATAAAATCTCAAACATATAAAATGACAAATAAATAGCTCAAATTGATTTGATCAATGGAGACTTATTTGTGGCATTGTTGTCTGGGACACAATTAAACAAGACTCGTATATCCACACTTTTGAAGAGTGGGTACTAGGACTGATTTGACTATTCAAATAAGGTCTACGAATCTAGTTTATTAAACAAGACTCGTATATCCACACTTTTGTAGAGTGGGTACTAGGACTGATTTGACTATTCAAATAAGGTCTGCGAATCTAGTTTATTAGGTAAAATACCTAAAATACTATTTACTTGGTAATAGTAAAAGGGCCACCGATCTGTTAGCCCTATTCATGGTGAAGTAAGTGGGCCCATATCTAGCTAGGCTAGATGTGAACATGAATATTTCGTGACCTTAACGGATGTGACATCACGTTGTGGTTATGTGTTTCTTTTGAAGAACACAGATCGGAAACTTTAGAGTTTCGACACGAAGTAGACAAACAGATCGGCTATAGTATTATTCCGCCACGGTGAAACCGTAATGGAAAATACTTAAGCAGTAAGTTTCATACATAAATGAAAGAGTACGGTATTCTTTCGTATGAGGACTCCTCCCGAGACACGTAGTTAACGGTGTGTCCGAACCAAAACCGAATTTTGTTGGACATAATAAGGTTTATCACGAGTCGCTCTGAGCTACTATTTCCTTCAACAGGATATGTATTAACAGTGCAAAACTTATTTAGAATAAGGTTCCATATAAATCTGTTTGACAGATATCATATAGGATATGAACAGGGAAGAAACGAGGTTTCTCATTCCTGATAATTTGGGTATGCGAGGCATAGCGTTTGGATGATACCAAACTAAGGACCCAAATTGGATAAGTGCCAATATAAGTTATCCTAAGGGAAACCTTAAATATAGTACTTGTAAATCCCACATGAGAACAATATAATTGTTGCTCACCATGCGGTTTTCCTGAGAGGAATACCGATATGCAGTGGTCAGTGGGAGGATAGTGATACTCGATGAAAATCGGAGTAATACTGATCAAGGCACGAAGTCCTTAATGGAACACAAACAGTTCATCTATGATGAATCTATACCATTAATCTTCAAATACACAAGAAACTAGTAGATCGGATAGAGTCAGAAAACAACCTAGGGTATGGGTTTCTGATCTCACCCCATAAAGATGTCAATCTTATGGTGGTGTACCATCCGACTACGTTTAGAGGAAGTGATACGAGGTATCGACTCCCTGTTATGGCAAAGTGCCATGAGTCCGAAATGGATTCCATGTATAACAACTATGTTTGGATACTAGTTGTTGTACCACAAGGCGTTGTGCCTATGGTACATTAAAGTCTTCAAGGAAGACATACATGGAAGGCAACATACCAACGTGCAAAGCTAGGGCTTTTGACGGAAAGGTAGCGTTATCAACATTATGTTAATAACGGTTCAACCTTTTTACCTGTTGCCATGATAAATCCATTTTGAAGATGCTTGTTGATAACTGTATATTTCATTGATGAAATATGTCAGTTACAAATCAAAATCGCTTTCCTGAAAAGGAAACCTTTTGGAGGATGTTTACAACATCCTGACGATTTTGTATAACCGACAAACCAGGTTTGCGGGTTATTCGATCCATGTTTGGATTGATGCAAGCATAAGGTTCTTGGAACTGTCGTTTTGAAATAATCATAATGGTTTATGATTTGACTCAAAACGAAATAATTCTTGTGTATATAAGGAGGTTAGTGGGAGAGCGCACTGACAGTGAAATTCCCATAAAGCAATTGGTGAAAGCTTGGCTTTCATAGATATTCTTTCATAGAAATTCTCCGTAGAATTCTGGGGAGTAACAACCTTTATTCAGGAATAAAGATCTACTGGGATAGATTTGGAGTTGTTAACACTCTCTGGGAAATTGTACATTTAAAATGTACTTGTATTGGTGTCTCATACGCTTCGAGCATATGGAGTCACAATCGGGTCAATCCAAGTGACAGTCACTGGATTGAAGATTAAAGAACATCTGTTAGTATCTGAGAGAACTAAAGATGTTGTCTTAAACTATGGAGATGGAGAACTTGAAGTGACTGGGATCACTGCTGCAAGTTTCCAAACCGGTAAATACTGCGGTACTATAAAGTTTGAATAACGGGACAGTGAGCTGGAAATCTTCCTAGCAAGATAACTGTTGCCGAATAAACAACAAATGCGGATCATTGCTGCAGCTGAGGCAGCAATAGAAGACCATCTGGGTCGAAATAAATCTAATAAGATTAGATAAAGTTCTGTTAGCAGCTGAGCTAGGCGTCAGCATAGGCTAAGGAATTAAAGGTCTCATCGACGATCCAGATATATACTTCTGTATCATCTGATTCGTTCGGATCATACATCGTGGCGATGTGATGATCGTGTAAATCGCGTCAGACGATAATTAAGCAAATCCGCTGACGAAAACCTTTCCTCAGCAATTTGAGCGAATTGTACATAGTTCGAGTGTAGGACACTTGAGTGACTCGCTACGTGCCAAGTGGGAGATTGTTGGATAATATGACCCATAGCGTCACTATTTGCACAGATCATTGTGTTGTTGTAGCAAATTAACTATGTAATAAGGAAATTGCACTCTCATCGTTTGTGATTAGATCACCATAGATATATAAATGAAGAGAGGTCCCTATGATTAGTTCCTGGACTGAGATGATATGAGACAGTATCAGTCCCCAAAGGTTTAATCATTAAATATCCCTAGCCGTAGTATTATCGAGACTGGACATCGATAATGCGGAATAGGCTAGTATTGCACTTGTGCGCGTTGTGAGGGCACAACGGCATAGTTCTCATATATATAAGTATTGGATACTTGTGCAAGTGCGATAGGAGGTCGTGTTTCAACGATGGTACGGGAAACAGCTTCGCTCTGGATAGACCCTTCGGAATCCCATTGGTATTATGACTAGGTGTCTATGGGAGGCCGAAATCAAGGTAGGTGTGTATAGTCTTAACCTGAGACTTACATCGCTAATACTTACGACAATCGGTAAACTTTGGTTTTGGTGGTGGGGGATCTTAACTGGTTCTGTGTTCACCTCTTCTGGGTTTATCAGAGAATCGTAGTGTATTGGATGTGATGTCAAGACGGAAGTGTCACTCCAGTCATAATGGAGATGATGTCACGCAGGATACGGTATTAGTGCTCTTAAAGTGATGCGCATCCAATCGTGATATTATGACCAGGTCATGAATATCCGATTATAGAGACTAGTTACCAGACATCCGATATGTGTTTCGGACGGGGCAGACACTTATCCAGCCCCAGCCCTAGCACGTGATTATCCGATACTGGGCCGATATGCACAATACAATTGTATACTACGCTTGATACAGATCTAGATATTCTTTGATGAATATGTCCGGAGAACTTGGGAAGACTTGGTGCTTTGCTAGGAGTCGACCTTGTCTCGTAAATCGGTAGAACGTAGTACTTGGTACGTACGTGATTCGGATACTCCGACGACCGTATTTACTGCCAACTTATCCGGGGATCTCATGGGTCGCTTCCCGATAATCCACCGATGACGCACAACTTGCACTCTTGAATAATCTGGGATTATAATAGAAGAGAGAGAAAATTAATCTAGGATTAATAACGGAGATGTTTTATCCGGGATAAAATATCGTCTAAAGAGAGAGAACGATTAATTCGGAATTAATCGATGTATTAGACGAAATTAGATTTCGACGCGGAATTAAAATTAGATTTTAATTCGGGCAAACGAGTTAATTAGAATTAATTCATTAGCGACGTAAATAATAATTTCGCCGGGGGCGATTATTTATTTAAATTCGATTGAATTAACGTCGCGACGTAAGCTCGGTATTTCGGAAATATCGAACCCGAACGCGTGAGTGCACGTGGGCCCACTTTCATTTGGAAACGTGTGGGGCCCACATGACACATGTCATTCTAATGCTTTGCATGTAGATTGTGTACATTGTACTCAATGTCATTGCATGTAGATTGTGTACAATGCACTCAATGTTATTGCATGGAAATTGAGTGTTTTATACTCTAAGCCATTGCATGTTATGTGTCATAATTTTATTATTAATTTAATAAATTATGGCATAAATATAAATTGATTTTTGGTAAATCATTTTAATTAACATAACACAACTTCTTCTCTCTCAAATTCTCTCATCCTCTCACGCCCAAGTGTGGCTTTTCTTCACTGGTTTTGAACCAGTTTGGGCGTGAGCTAAAGGGAAGCAAGAGTGGTTTCTCATGGTGAGAAATCAAGTGCTAGCACACTTACAAGTCTTGCGAAGGTGGTAGGGAGGTTCGACCATGAGACGGGATCCATCCGACGAAGCTAGGAGCTCCGTTTCTTTCACTAAATTTCTGTTTTTGTAGGCAGTGGACTGCATGCAGTAGGCTTACATGGCAGTGCGTTTTTGGGTTGATTTGTCTTCAAATCGACTCTACCGATCAATGTGAGTATTCCGCTACCTCCGTTGATGTGTTCACACATAATTTCATGTCTTGTTTGATCTTGGGACCTTAGAATAACCAACAACATTGGTGTCTCATATGTTTTTGGAGCACATGGAGTCCACAATCAGGCCCAACCAAATGATAATCACTGATGGATGTTAAAGAACATCCTTAAGTATCTTAGATAACTAAGGGATGCTTTCCTTAAACTATAGAGAATGAGAACTTGAAGTGACTGGGTTCACCGTTGCAAGTTTCCTAACCATAAAAAATGACTACAGGTCGTTATAAAGGGACTATATAGTGTTGAATAATGGTACAGTGAGCTGGAATCTTCCAAGGGCAAGATACTGTTGCGAATAAACAACAAAAGCGGAATATTGCTGTCAGCGGAGGCACATAGAAGCACTTTTGGATCTTTAATAATCCTAATTCAGATTAGGTGTAGTTTTTCGGTTAGCAGCTGAGCTAGGCTACAACACAGGCTAAAGAATTAATGGTCTCATCAACGATCCATTACATCTTTAACTATTCCATCTGATTCGTTCAGATCATACATCGTGGCGATTGATTGATCGAATAAATCGCATCAGATGATAACTTTGCAAATCCGCTGACGAAAGCAGTTTCTCAGCAGAAGTTTGAGCGAACCGTACATAGTTCAAGTGTAGGCACTTGAGTGATTGACTATAGGCCAAGTGAGAGATTGTTGGACAATTATGACCCATAACATCACTATTTATACAGAACATGTGTTTGTTGTACAAATTAACTATTGGACAAAGGAAATTGCTCTTTTATCATTTGTAATTAGATTATTGGGATATATAAATGATAAAATCCATATGATTAGTTTCCAGATTAATAAGATATGAGACAGTATTAATCCACTAAGGTTTAATCATTAAAACATCCCTAGTCGGAGTATTATCGAGATTGGACATCGATAATGCGGAATAGACTAGTATTACAATTGTGCGTGTTATGGGAGCATAACGACATAGTTCTCATATATTTGGGTATTGGATACTCATGCAAGTGTAATAGGAGGTTGTGTTTACCGATGGTACGGAAACAGTTTCGCTCTGGATAGACCCATCAGAATTTCATTGGTAGTATGACTATGTGTCTATGGAAGTCCGAATCAAGGTAGGTGTATTTGGTCTTAGTCTGAGACTTACATCGCTAATACTTGCGACAATCAATATACTTTGGTTTTGGTCGTCAAGGGCTTTAACAGGTTCTGTGTACGCCTCTTCTGGGTATATTGAGAATCGTAGTGTATTGGGTGTGATGTCAAGATGGAAGTATCACTCCAGTCATAGTGGAGATGATGGTCACGTAGGATACGGAACTGGTGCTCTTATATGCTGCAGCTATCGGGATAATATGACTAGGTTATGTTTATCCGATTATAGAGACTAGTTACCAGAGATCCGATATGTGCTTCGTACGGGGCAGACACAATTCCAGCCCCAGGCCTAACACGTGACATCCGATACTGGATCGCAATACGCAATACCATGTATACTACGCCTGATATAGATTACATATTTGATGAGCGGAAAATATATCAATATTTACCGCCCCTTTACTTAATATTTTGTTTAGTTTCTCGGTTGATGAACGTTTTGATGTGTTTTAGTTTATTTTGCAGATAAAATAATATCGGGTCTCAATGAAATCATTTAGGATGAAATATGGGTCAAATAAGGGCAATTATTGGACTTGATATTTTAATTTTGGAGATTGGAAACTTGAAAGGGCGTTTTGAAGAAAGTGCGGTTTTTGAAATTCCAGTTTTGCGCATCTGTCGTATTTTGGGCATAACTTTTTACTCAGATATCGGATTGAGCTGATTCAAGTTCCAGATTAAGGAAGACTCAAAGATCTATAACTTTGAAAGACAAAATATTTCTAATTCTGAAGATTTCATGCTCGAAATTGATGAACCATCCAGAAGTGTGTAGTGTGTAATTATTAAAGTCACTTTCAATCATTTTCAAAGCAAAAATAAATTAATAAATAAATAATAAAAATTATCAAATCATCACCAAACATGATAAGAGATTAGTGGAGCAATTAATAATGGATTTGGTGGGCAATTAGTGGAGCAATTAGTGGAGCAATTAATAATTGATTGGTGGATGATTTGATGGAGGCAAAATTTTGCCTATAAATACCAAACCATTTCATTTGTAAAATTCATACTTTCTTATAAGGAATTCCTTAAGAATACTAAGAAGATTGTATCTTGTTGTTTATTTATAGCTTTTAGTAATTAATTTCCGCTTTCGCACTTTCTTTTCTTTACTTTTCAGTTTTTACTTTCCGCAATTTACTTTTATGCACAATACTTTTCTTTCTTTAATTTTCAGCAATTTACTTTTCAGCAATTTACTTTCAGCAATTTACTTCACTTCATTTCTTTTCAGCAATTTACTTTTCAGCTTTTACTTTATGTCTTTTACTTTTCAGCATTTTTATTTTATGTCTTTTATTTTTAAGTTTTTACTAGCCTTAGTTATGTGTTAGTTATCTGAGGTTGTGATGAATTCTAATATCACCGGTTTATAAGGGGTTATTTTATAGTTTGGGTAATTTAAAGGTTTACTTATTAAGTCTTAAGCTTAATGCTTCTTGTTGTCTGATCACCAATAAGATTGATGTGGTAAATCTAAAATGAATTAGACATAGGGATTTTAGGTTTCAGCCTTAGACTTAATAGCCCACGATCTTCCTTGAGGATAGATAACCCTTTAATAGATTTCCTTACAGGAGACATATACCTGTCAGGCGGGGGTAGCCATAATTGGAACTTAAACTTAATGAATCCAGATAATTTGGTTGACATAGACATATGGTTCAATTGGGTTAAACTAGGTATTTGCGTCTGACCATCGACAGAGGCTTTTGCATAATTTATTGTTCCAGGTTAGTAAACTGATTTATTACACAAACATAAAATAATCACTTCATCTTTTAAAATATATTAGAATGATTCACAACCCTAGATCTTTGTGTCTTTTATTTTCCTTAGTATTTTCTTTTGTCTTTTTATTTATTTAGAAAATCTACAATCAACCAAATCAATCAAGCAATCATTCTCTTCTCCCTCAATTAGATATCTGTAAATAAATAGATTCAATAATTAATAACAACAGTAGGAATTAAGTCCTCGTGGGATCGATATTTTTATACTACTTGAACGATACGTGCGCTTGCGTTATACGTGTGTGTTTACGCCGGTCAAGTTTTTAGCGCCGTTGCCGGGGACTTATATTTCTTGCGTTATTAATTTTGAAGCTATCTAATTTACCTGTATCTAATTTTCTTTATTTTTATCTGTAATTTTTATTTCTTTCTTTTATTTTAGGTGGTTAAACAATGGAACACTATTGGGAGATTGAAAGATCAAGAGCTTTACAAGAAGATACACCCCACATCTGGGAGCAACAGTCCGGTTTTCTGAGGCCTGTTGTCCAGCCCAATGATTATCACTGGATGCCAGAATCAAGTAATACTACATTTGCTAATCAGAATGCAATGGAGAGATGTGAGATATGTGACGGTAACCACCCAAGTAATTATTGCGAGTACAACTACAATCCGGGGTGGCAGAGCTATCAAAATCCTTCATGGTACGAAGAACCATCATATTTTCCATCTTATCCACCATCCACCTATGATTTTTATCAAGAACCAGAACAATCAGAGGAAGAATCATTGGTTGACATTCTCAAAGATTGGTTCCAGAAACGGGACGAAAAGTTGGATACAATGCTTGAAACATGCCAGAATCAATTTGAAAGTATTCAGAGACAATCAGCATCAATTCAGAGAATGACATATCAAATGAGACAATTCACAAAAAACAAAACTACATACCTCAAGAATCAATTTCAGATGACACTGATAAAGCCTTCAAATACCAATCATTTCACAATGACACTTCAGCAGAGAAGGAGGCTGAGCAGTATCAACAACCAGAGGTATCAGTTCAGGACCCGAACCGGCAAAGTCTCGATTTGATTTCTATTATTCAGATTCTGACGAGGATGAAGTTGAAATATCTGTACCAACTGCATCAAAAATTGAGGATGGAATTCTGTATCCTCAAAATGAAGATCTTGGAGATTCCATTGCACAAATGTTTGAAGAAAATCTTCCTGAACCATCCATTCCAGTCATATCAGAGGATGAAGACCTAAATTCTGACATTTCTTATATCCTCAGGTTGACAATTTTGAAGCATGTATTCACAGATGACAGATGAAGAACTGAATACAGAAATTTTAAAAGACATATGTGAAGAAAATGTGGAGCAAGAAACAGAGCAAATGGAGGAGCAAATGTCTGACCTTAATAAAGATCCAGAGCATTCAGGAGAGAAACATCGCTGTTTTGGGGAGTACAAATCAAAGATATCGCCCAGAAGCTTGACAGAATGAAACTTCCATTCCAAGTCAAACATCATACGAGACCTCCTGATTTCTCTTCTTCTTTTGCAGGAATCACTGGAACAACAATGATCAAAAAGGTGGCACAAGCACTGAATAAGACAAAACTCTTTTTGCCACTTTACCGTTGGAAGAGACCTTCAAAAGCAACGCTCACGGGATTGTCTTTAATCGGACATCCAAAATGACATTGAAACCTCCTTAACAGATGAATTTCAGTCACGTCTGGCTGAAGACGAAAAATTTAGCGCTAGCAGGGAGGCAACCCATGCAATTTGTTGTAATTTGTTTTCATATTTTGTGTGAACTTTTTAATTTTGTGTGTTATTTTTGTAGGGAAAGGCACAAACGAAGCATTTTAAGACATAGGAATTGTGTTTGGCAATCAAAGATGAGAAACAATTCATTAGCGATGGCTGAATAAGGAATGAAATCTTGAGACACATCCTAATGAATTTATACTAAGCGAGTGGCGTATTGCGTACTCAATTCCGTTGCCTAATTATTGCTTTGATTCGCTTTTCTATTGTAATTATCTTTATTTTCGTAGACAGGATCCAGACTTTTTGACCTTTCATGATCTCTTTTGTTGTTTAGCTAACAATCGTCATTTGGAAGATATTAGTGCTATTATTACTCACCCTTTTTCAGGTATTATAAATTCAGCCCGTCATTGCACTTTTGAAGGCATCCAGAGTTGAAAAAGAAATACAAAAAAAAAAAATTGGAAGCCACTTCAAGAAGACGAATTGAAAACATCTGTGGGTGTGCGGGTGGTAGTAGTGTTGGTACTAAACCACAATACATAGAAGCAGCACAGGAATTGGGTCGAGTCTTAGCTGTAAGGAATATGTACTTAATATATGGCGGAGGAAATCTTGGACTTATGGGGATCATTTCAAAGGCTGTACAGGAAGGAGGCAGTCATGTTTTGGGAATCATCCCAAAACCCTTGGCAGAGGCAAATCTTATTGGATCATCAAACGGAGAGGAACTGATCGTGCCAGGTATGTCTGAACGACTGGTAGAAATGATTAACCGTGCTGATGCTTTTATCGCTTTGCCAGGTGGCTTGGGTACATTGGAGGAAATTTTTATAGTTCTATCTTGGGCGAACCTGAACATACACCAGAAACCGCTTAGACTGCTTAACGTTGATGGATTTTATGATTTTCTTTGTGTGTTTCTTGATGATGCTCGGAGAAATGGGTTCGTGTCAAAACCTATGAAAGAACTCCTCTTCACTGCCAGAACTGCTCCAGATCTAATAGACCAACTCATAGCTTATGAACCACAAGTTGACCCTATCCTTTCAAAGATAAATTGGTCCGAGGACGATCGTGGTAAGAGGCGTAGAATTAATCTGGATCTTAACCTTTAATTTCCTGTAGATTTCAGCTAACCAGGTACGACCTCCTTAACTTTCATTTTACTGTTTAAGACATTGGGGACAATGTCTCATTTAGGTTTGGGGGAGAGAATTAGTTGATTAGTACCTTGTTTTTTTAGTTGTGTGTTGTTTCTATTTTTAGTTCAAAATTTTTCGAAAAATACAAAAAAATTGAAAAATTTTCAAAAATTACAAAAAATATTTTGTGTTTTTGTATTTTTATTTTGACTAAAAAGGTGAAATTGGTAAGAGATAGCTGAGTAAGGAGTTTCCACTCCTGAGATGTATCTCAAACCTATTTCGAAACAAGTTAATTTTTGTTTATTTCATTTTGAATTATTTAATTTTTGAATTCTCCTTAAAACGGACTAAAATGGATCTTCATATGCTCAGTTGACAGATATTATCAACATATATAGAAACATACAGACATGAGCTAAAATTGAAAAGTTTGTAATATTCAGTGCTCTAGTTTAATTGGAGGAAACATCTCAAAAAGCAATGGAGTAAAAAAAAAAAAAAAAAAAAAAACGTCCGAGATCCGAGTTATTAAGTCTGTAAGGGTGTTTTAACACCTAGTGCCCTAAAACCAACTGGTTTGGGAGTCACTGGCCCAAAGCTCGTTACATGGATCAAAGATGCTGCAAAAATATATCTGAAGTCTGAGTAATTAAGTCTGTAGGGGTGTCTTAACACCTGGTGCCCTAAAACCAACTGGTTTGGGAGTCACCGACCCAACACTCGCTACATAGATGGAAGATATTGTATATAAATAAAAAATAGAGAAAAATCAAAGAAAAAATCAGAAAAATCAGAAAAATTATTCCATTGCTCCAAAAAGATGTGAAATCTGATAGAACTTTAGGACAAAAATATTACTCTCTTATCAACTGCACTTATGACTGTTGTGGGCAAAAATGAGTTGTTTAATATTTTGTTGGCTGTGTATATGAAGAATGGTAAAAATAATCGGAGAATTTACTTATTCGGTAATTTAGAATGAAACAAAACAACTAGTAACTTGGAGTAAAAGTTTCATCTGATTAGTCACTAACATCTTTATTCTATTTTCCCTTGTCTTTTTGCTTTTGTGTGCATTAGTTTTATTATTTTTTTACTTTTGTAAAACGTTTGTGGGTATCGTTGCTACTTTTCAGCAATTTACTTTCAGCAATTTACTTTCAGCATTTACTTTTCAGCAATTTACTTTTCAGCTTTTACTTTATGTCTTTTACTTTTCAGCATTTTTATTTTATGTCTTTTATTTTTAAGTTTTTACTAGCCTTAGTTATGTGTTAGTTATCTGAGGTTGTGATGAATTCTAATATCACCGGTTTATAAGGGGTTATTTTATAGTTTGGGTAATTTAAAGGTTTACTTATTAAGTCTTAAGCTTAATGCTTCTTGTTGTCTGATCACCAATAAGATTGATGTGGTAAATCTAAAATGAATTAGACATAGGGATTTTAGGTTTCAGCCTTAGACTTAATAGCCACGATCTTCCTTGAGGATAGATAACCCTTTAATAGATTTCCTTACAGGATAGACATATACCTGTCAGCGGGGGTAGTCATAATTGGAACTTAAACTTAATGAATCCAGATAATTTGGTTGACATAGACATATGGTTCAATTGGGTTAAACTAGGTATTTGCGTCTGACCATCGACAGAGGCTTTTGCATAATTTATTGTTCCAGGTTAGTAAACTGATTTATTACACAAACATAAAATAATCACTTCATCTTTTAAAAGATATTAGAATGATTCACAACCCTAGATCTTTGTGTCTTTTATTTTCCTTAGTATTTTCTTGTCTTTTTATTTATTTATTTATTTAGCAAATCTACAATCAACCAAATCAATCAAGCAATCATTCTCTTCTCCCTCAATTAGATATCTGTAAATAAATAGATTCAATAATTAATAACAACAGTAGGAATTAAGTCCTCGTGGGATCGATATTTTTATACTACTTGAACGATACGTGCGCTTGCGTTATACGTGTGTGTTTACGCCGGTCAATATTCCTTTAAGAATATTTCTGGAGAATTGGGTAGGCACGGTGCTTTGCTAGAAGCCAACCTTGTCTTGTAAATCAGTAAAAACGTAGTACTAGGAACGTACGTGTTCGGATAGTCTGACGACCGGATTTACTGCCAACATATCCGGGGATCTCATGGGTCGCTTCCCGAAGATTCACCGATGATGTATGACTCGAGCATAATTAATCTGAGATTAGTTAGTAGAGAGAGAAAATTAATCTGAGATTAATTACAGAGATATTTTATCTAGGATAAAATATTATTTAAAGAGCGAGAACGATTAATTTGGAATTAATCGATAAAATAATATATTCGATATATTATACGAAATTAGATTTCAACGCGGAATTAAAATTAGATTTTAATTCGGGCGAACGAGTTAATTTAGAATTAATTTGCTAGCGACGTGAATATTAATTTTTCTAGGTATAATTATTTAATTAAATTTGATTTAATTACGTCGCAACGGAAAATTCGTTAATTCGAAATTAGCGAACCCGAGCCCGGGAGTTTTTGTGGGCCCACTCGTATTTCGAATCAAGTGGGGCCCACAAGTCACATCACGCGTCACATCATTAGTCATTCAAGTGATGGAGGTCTTGTCACCTTTTTGGTGATTGTCACCTTGTCATCTTTGATTGATGGAAGTAGTTGAAGACTTTAAAGTCTTGTACCAAATTTTGAATTTGGCAATTTGGTATTAGTTTTTGGAAAACAAATACACAACACACTTCTCTTCTCCTCTCACGGCATTTCTTGCCATTTTCTCTCTAAGTTCTTGGCTTGGCCGAGAACAAGAAGAAGCAAAAGAGGAAGATTTATGGTAAATTTTTCCAAGATGCTAGCACATCCAATGAGTCTTACAAAGGTGATAGGGAAAACCATTCATGAGCATGGAATCCACCACAAAGCTTGGAGCTTGGAGATCAAACATGGAGCAAAGAGGGGCATGGCCGGGAGCTTCATTCATGGAGCAAAAGTTTTTGTGTTCATCGCATCTCAAATCCGATCAAAGTGAGTATTTCCGCAACTTTACTTCGTTGTATTCGCACATTTCATTCACTTAAATGATCTTGGTTTGACCTAGAAAACCCAACAGATATATGGTGTACAGTGATGCCTCGATAAAAAAGGTTGGGTTGTGTATTGATGCAGCATGGGAATGTGATATCTTATGTTTCTCGGCAGCATAGGCCTTATAAATTGAATTATCTTACTCATGACTTGGAGTTAGCTGCAATAGTATTTGCATTGAAAATTTGGAGACACTAATTATAAGGAGAAAAATGTCAAATCTTTACTGACCACAAGAGTCTCAAGTATCTAATCACGCAGAAGGAATTGACTATGAGATAGATATAATGGATTGAGTTGTTGAAAGATTATGATTGTACTGTTGACTATCATTCGGGAAAGACTAATGTAGTAGCAGATGCTTTTAGTAGGAAATTTACGGGTGATTTAGCTCACATGAATGCTTAGTAGAAGAGTTATTATGCATATAGATATACATGTATACGCTTAGGGTGATCGTGAATTTGTCACATACCGGTAACATCTCCGAATCAGGGATGTTATATTTATATTTTGATTTAAAAAAAAATTAATTTATAGTTTTTTTTTAAAGATTAATGAAAAACTTCAATACTTAAAATTATCATAAAGGATGTAATTACATGATCATTTCAACTTGAATATAATATTTCAGATATCTTAAGATTCAAACATAATTAGAATAAAATCTAATAACATTATATACATAATAATGTGTATGTGTTGTGTTCCCATGACTAACAAACTACTTTGGTAGAATATTAATTTGTATTTTTTTAATATATTATAATTTATAGATATTATAATATAAAGTGTAGTGAGATTCTAATACATACTGTTGATGGTGTTTTCAGGCGCTACAACATTTAAGACAATACGACAAGGACAAAGGGTAAATCCTCTATCTAGTTGAGATCATGTAGCTGACCCGACCACAACATGTGAAGACCGACCACTTTGGTTCAGATGACCGAGCACTATAGAGGTCGGCAGGAACACTCTCAGCATAAAAGATTGTCATGGCCGACCTCATTAATACCGACCAGACGACGGTCCATGTTCAAACAGCACCCCATTCTTATGGATAAGATAAGAAAGATATCCTACTCTCGCAAGGAGAAGGAGTCAGAATCCAAAAGGGAGTACGGAAGAAGAAGGCAGTACCGGATCAGGAAACCCTACAAGAAGAGAAGATTGAGTCCAAATAGGATTTCTTATGCGAATAGGAGTCTGATTTCTGTATTATTATAAATAGGAGGGTAGAGCATGTGTAAAAGACATCTGAAAATCATCACAAGAGTGAGAGATTAGAATCATAAAGCTCCGATTTGTAAAAGCAAAGAAGAGACCCGAGGAGTGTATTTGAGTAATAAAAGAGTACCACCCTGTTCTTGTCCGTGGACGTAGGTCGGATCTCAAAATCCACCGAACCACGTTAAATCACCTTGTCTGATTGGCGTATTTTCTGTTTTCCGCTAAGTTTGCTTTGGTTTCCCGCATAACCAAACAAATTCACAGTTGGAGGAGGATTGCCTCGGAGGTGATATTCCCGTATTACCCTGAGACCAAAATCCACCGTCAACAGTTGGCGCCGTCTGTGGGGAACTTCACAAAAAGCAGTTCACGTGATAAGACAAATGGCGGAAGGCGGAAATCACCAATCAGGAGGTCCGGCAATGGACTGGATGAAAAAGATGGAAGATAGCATGAGGTCTATGATGGATCGACTAGAAAGAATGGAAGGAGCAAACAAACCTGAAAACTGGGGCCGACCAGAAGAGGAAAGAGAGGGAAAAAGGGAAAAGAGTAGTAGATATAAGCGAAGACGAGGGACCCAGAAAGAGAGGCCCTTATGGGATAAGATCTGAAGTGTAGGAAGAGAGCCACGATCAGAAGACACATGGGAAAAAGAAGAGGAGGAACAATCACCCGACCCCTCCTCCAACAGTTTTTACAACTCCGAGAGGGAGGATAGAAAGTACAACGAAGACGTACAGGAGACCTCCGAGCTTAAGGAACACCGCGCCCGGAACGACAGGAGAACAGAAGGACACAGAAGGCGACACGGGGGCACAGCCCGTGAAATAAAATCTTGGCTGAGAAAAGAGATGACCAGATGGGAAGAAGGCCTCAAGATCGGCGCGGGAGACACCCGAGGCGAGGAAGAGGGGTCTCCCCTTACAGAAGAGATAAGGTCAGCACAGTTCCCGAAGCGATTTAACATGCCGACCATGGCACCATACAAAGGCCACTCCGACCCAAAATCCCACATTGAGAATTTTGTCCTCCTGATGGAAGTACAGGGGGTAACGGGCGACGCCGTATGCAAAGTATTTCCCTTAACTTTAGGTGGACCTGCCATCCTATGGTATAGAAGTCTGGCCCCGGGGAGCATCCAGAGCTTCTCCCAGCTTAAGAAATCGTTTATCCGACACTTCAAAGGAGCCTGCACCCCTAAAAAACAATAGGAGAACTAAGGCTCATGAAACAGGGAGACGACGAGACACTGAAAAGCTTCATTGAAAGGTATCACAACACCGTACTCGAGGTCGGAGGGTACGAATCCCAAGAGGCCCTGGAAAGTCTGAAAGGGGCCCTAAGGGTCGGGAAACTGTGGACCCACCTGAGGATCCATGAGACACCAGACTACGCTACCGCACTGGAGGTAGCCAGGAAGTACGTCCTACTAGAAAGTGAGGAAAAAGTATCCCGGAGGGGGACAACCACCAGAGAAAGAGTGACAAGGAGGGAAGACCACCGGCGACCGGAAAGAGAATTCCGGAAGTTCAATCCAAGACCCAAAGAGTTCAAGCCAATGGCACATAAGGATCAAGGAAAAGGACCCACAACTCAAGTAAACCATGTGGTCCGAGAGGAGCGTATATTCCCCTAAGTAAGCCGCCAGGGGAAATCATCATGGAGATACGGGAGAAAGGCCTCTTAATAGAACCCGACCTCAGGAGGTTTCCCCCAGACAGAAAAAACAAAAGGTCCTACTGCCTACACCACAATCTAAAAGGGCACACAACCGATGAATGCAAAGACCTGCGGGAACAAATGGAGGACCTGGCCCGGAACGGGTACCTGAACAATTACATCGACCACGAGATCATGGCCGCCAGACAAAGGGCAAGGAATCGAGGGGTGAACGTCATCGCAGGAGGGGCAACGCTGGCCGGGGACTCTAACCGGTCGAGAAAGAATTACAGCCGAGCACGGGGGACAGAGGTGCTGAAAACAGAAAAAATCCCAAACCCACAAGGAAATCGGTCAACACCCATTATGTTCACCATGAAGACGCTCAGGGGGTAAGTTTCCCCCACGATGACGCACTAATAATCAAAGCAACGATCGGCGGCACAGAAGTGGACCGAATCCTGGTGGATCCTGGGAGCGCGGTAGACATAATTTCCAAAGAGACTTTGGAGAACCTGGGGGTAGAATGCACAGCCCTAACCAAGGACAGCACCCCCTGTACGGATTCGGGGGTTCAACGGTCATCCCCTGGGAAAAATTCAGTTAGCAATGACGATCGGGGCTGCCCCCAAAACCCGAACGATCATGATAAACTTCACCGTAGTAGACTGCATGAGCAGTTATCAAGTCATTGTCGGCCGCCCCTTCATGATGAAAACCAAGGCCGCAATGTCCTGTCATTATTTGAAATTGAAGTTCCCTACACGGGAAGGAATCGGGATCATATGCGGAAGCCAGAAAAAGCCCGCAGCTGTTTTGCCACTTTCTCGCGAGAGACCCTCTGCGTAGAAAGAGGCACCAAGAAGAGACAGAGAGACGAGGATGACGAGAATACAAGGAAAGACCCTGCTCCTCGGCCCGATAAAACTGCACGGCTCGGAGCAGCCGAAGAGTTGGAAGAAGTAAAACTGTTCGGGCCAGAGAAGAACATAAAATAGGAGGAAGTCTAGACAAGGCCCTAAGAAAAGACTTGTTGGAATGTCTACAAAGTACCCCGACGTTTTTGCATGGGGACACGATGACATGCCCGGAATCGACCCAAAATTCGTAAGCCATCGCTTAGCAGTGAACCCATTACACAAGCCAGTAAAACAGAAGAGGAGAATATTCAACCAGGAGCGGTGCGGAGCAATAGCAACCGAGGTGGAAAAATTGCTGAAAGCCGGTTTCATCCGGGAAGTAAAATACCCAGAATGGGTGTCCAACGTGGTATTGGTGAAAAAATCTAACGGAAAGTGGAGAATGTGCGTAGATTTCACCGACCTCAACAAAGCATGTCCAAAAGACAGCTTTCCCCTCCCAAATATAGACCAACTGGTAGACACAACAGCCTGCCAAGGGCTGCTAAGCTTCATGGACGCTTTCTCGGGATACAATCAAGTCAAGATGCACCCTGCGGACGAGGAGAAGACCACCTTTATCACTGACCAAGGGCTGTACTGCTATAAAGTAATGCCTTTCGGATTGAAGAATGCAGGGGCGACTTTCCAGAGACTGGTGAACAAAATCTTCAAACCGCTCATCGGCACAACCATGCTGGTATATGTCGACGACATGATAACAATGTCCGGAGAACCAAGAGACCATGTGGCCGACCTGAAGAAAACTTTCGAACTCCTGAGGAAACACAGTTTAAAGCTCAATCCAGAGAAGTGTGCATTCGGGGTAGCCTCAGGAAAATTTCTGGGCTACATGGTGAGTTCACGAGGCATTGAAGCAAACCCGCAAAAGATACAAGCCGTGCTAGACCTGAAATCACCCCGGACAGTTAAGGAAGTACAAAGCCTTACAGGAAGAATCGCCGCACTCAACCGGTTCATCTCGCGAGCAACCGACAAGTGCCATCCTTTCTTCAAAGTCATCAAAAAGACTCAAAAAGGGGTCGACTGGACACCTGAGTGCGAAGAAGCCTTCCAGCACCTAAAACAATACCTGGCACAGCCCCCTCTCCTAGCCAAACCCCTCCCAGGGGAGACACTGTATCTATACCTGGCCGTCTCAAAACACGCAGTAAGCTCGGCACTGGTACAAGAGACCGACCATGTCCAGAAACCGGTTTACTACGTCAGTAAAGCCCTGCTGGATGCAGAAACTCGATACCCCATACACGAACTCATTGCCCTATCCCTGGTCACTGCAGCACGGAAGTTACGACCATACTTTCAAGCCCATCCGATCAAGGTATACACGGATTATCCCCTGAGACAAATCTTGCAGAAACCAGAGGCCTCAGGGAGACTGATGAAGTGGTCAGTAGAAATAAGCGAGCACGACATCTCCTACCTCCCAAGAACAGCAATAAAAGGGCAGGCCTTAGCGGACTTCATAGCAGAACTCACAGAACCGCAGGTCTTGGCCGTGGAAGAAGACAGGTGGGAAATGTCTGTAGACGGATCCGCAAGTTCACGGCTACGGAGCAGGGGTAGCACTAAAAAGTGAAAAGGGAGAAGAAATACTGCTCGCCCTCAAATTTGCCTTCAAAACTACAAACAATGAAGCAGAGTACGAGGCAATACTGGCCGGACTAAGGCTATGTACGGTAGTAGGGGTCCATAACGTAGTGATCAGGAGTGATTCTCAGCTAGCAATACAACAGCTGAAAGGGGACTTTCAAGCCAGAGAACCAGCCATGGTAGCTTACCTGGCCGAAGTAAAGAAATGGGTGGGGAAAGTGGGAAACGTACTCTTCTTCGAACAGGTCGGACGAGAAGACAACTGCGAAGCAGATTCCCTAGCCCGACTCGCCTCTTCAATGAGGACAGAAAACCCCAGGGTAATCCCTCTTATATACCTCCGAGAAAGAAGCATAGGGGAGACAGAGGTAGACGTACTGGAAGAAGAAGACAAAGATTCATGGATGCAACCGATCAGGAGGTACCTGGAAACAGGAGAAACCCCTAAAGATAAAAAGGAGGCCAGGAAGCTGAAGTTCAAGAGCACCAAGTTTTCCCTGATTGAAGGAGTACTTTACCGGAGAGGATACACCGTACCCCTCCTAAGATGCTTAGCACCAGAAGAAGCAGACTACGTGCTCAGGGAGATTCACGCAGGCATCTGCGGAAGCCACGCCGGGGGAAGATCAATCGCCTTCAAAGCCTTGAGGCAAGGGTTTTACTGGCCAACCATGCACGAGGATGGCGTGAGGATAGCACGGAAATGCGAGGGGTGCCAAAAGAATGCCAACCTCTACCATCAGCCGGCGGAACAGCTGACCACCATATCCAGCCCCCCTGCCCTTCGCACAGTGGGGGCTAGACATTATAGGGCCGATGCCGAAAGGACGAGGTCAGGCGAGATATGCAATCGTGGCCATAGACTACTTTACCAAATGGGTAGAGGCAGAACCATTGTCCACCATCTCGGAGAAGAAAGCCACAGAGTTCCTGAAGAAAATATAATCTGCAGGTTCGGGATCCCCCAAGCAATCATCACCGACAACGGAAAGCAATTCGACAGCAGGGGATTCAGAAAACTTTGTGAAGACCTCCAGATAACCTTAAATTCGCCTCGCCGGCCCATCCCAAGTCGAACGGGCAGGTTGAAGCCACCAATAAAACCATCAAGTCAAACCTGAAAGCTCGACTCGGATCAAGCAAAAGCCTATGGGTCGAGGAGCTACCAGAGGTACTGTGGGCACACCGAACGACCTTCAAGGACTCAACAGGAAACACCCTTCTCCCTATCATACGGATGTGAGGCCGTCATCCCGGCAGAGATCGGAATATCAACCCACAGGGTCCGCCACTTTGAGAACGAACGGAACGAAGAACTTATCAAAAATCACCTCGACCTGATCGAAGAAAGAAGAGAGCAGTCAGCAGTAAGAGCAGCCATCTACCAACAGAGAATGGCCCGATTCTACAATAGGAGAGTTCGGACCCGCTCCTTCCTGCCAGGCGATCTAGTGCTAAGAAAAGTGACTCTGAACACCCGACGACCTGAAGAGGGTTCGTTAGGTGCCAAGTGGGAAGGACCTTACAAAATCACCGAGGTAGCAAGACCAGGGGCCTACATCCTAGAGCATCTGGACGGCATGAGGTTGAAGAAACCATGGAACGCCGAGATGTTAAGAAAGTACTTCCCGTAAAAATCAACTTCTATTTTTCTTTTTGCAGAAACCGGACAAAATACCGAATCGGAACAACTGTTGTAAAGAGGGCGGCCCGCCCCCAAACATGAATAAAATTTCATTTTCTGGCAAAATCCTTTAAAAGTAAAGCAACCACCACTGAGACAAACAGCTCGGGGTCGGGCGATGTCCCACCGAGTCTGCCCTTTGGACTGGGGACGTAACATTCCCCCAGGACCAAGTGATTCAAACAGCTCGGGGTCGGGCGATGTCCCACCGAGTCTGCCTTTGGACTGGGGACGTAACATTCCCCCAGGACCAAGTGATTCAAACAGCTCGGGGTCGGGCGATGTCCCACCGAGTCTGCCCACCGAGTCTGCCCTTTGGACTGGGGACGTAACATTCCCCCAGGACCAAGTGATTCAAACAGCTCGGGGTCGGGCGATGTCCCACCGAGTCTGCCCTTTGGACTGGGGACGTAACATTCCCCCAGGACCAAGTGATTCAAACAGCTCGGGGTCGGGCGATGTCCCACCGAGTCCCCCCCGAGTCTGCCCTTTGGACTGGGGACGTAACATTCCCCCAGGACCAAGTGATTCAAACAGCTCGGGGTCGGGCGATGTCCCACCGAGTCTGCCCTTTGGACTGGGGACGTAACATTCCCCCAGGACCAAGTGATTCAAACAGCTCGGGGTCGGGCGATGTCCCACCGAGTCTGCCCTTTGGACTGGGGACGTAACATTCCCCCAGGACCAAGTGATTCAAACAGCTCGGGGTCGGGCGATGTCCCACCGAGTCTGCCCTTTGGACTGGGGACGTAACATTCCCCCAGGACCAAGTGATTCAACAGCTCGGGGTCGGGCGATGTCCCACCGAGTCTGCCCTTTGGACTGGGGACGTAACATTCCCCCAGGACCAAGTGATTCAAACAGCTCGGGGTCGGGCGATGTCCCACCGAGTCTGCCCTTTGGACTGGGGACGTAACATTCCCCCAGGACCAAGTGATTCTAAAACAGCTCGGGGTCGGGCGATGTCCCACCGAGTCTGCCCTTTGGACTGGGGACGTAACATTCCCCCAGGACCAAGTGATTCAACAGCTCGGGGTCGGGCGATGTCCCACCGAGTCTGCCCTTTGGACTGGGGACGTAACATTCCCCCAGGACCAAGTCTTCTTCCAGCTCGGGGTCGGGCGATGTCCCACCGAGTCTGCTTCTTTGTCTGGGGAGTAACATTCCCCCAGAACCAAATCTTTCACTCAACTCGGGGTCGGGTTACGTCCCACCGAGTCAGCCGCTTTGGTCTGGGGAGGTAACATTCCCCCAGAACCCAAGTCTTTCGCTCAGCTCAGGGTCGAGATACGCCCCACCAAGTCAGCTCTCCGGACCGGGGACATAACATTCCCCCGGTCCAAATGCCTCACTCTTCCCGGGGTCAAGACCCCTCCGACTCATGCTGACCCCTGATGGGCCTTAAAATTGTTAGGATAACAAGAAGCATAAAAAGAAAGAAGAAAGAAGAATAAATAAATAGACATAAATATATGTATGTACATAAATACAAATTGTAATATATTACAAAAAAAGTTAAAGTGTACATAGGGCCCCGGTAGGGTTACCCTTTCTCATTCAGCCCGCACAGGGGCAGGAACCTCTTCTTCAGCTGGCTCAGGAGGCGGGAGGAGCGGCTCGGCATCAGGGGGAGGAGCTGCGGTTTCAACCTCGGCAGCAGGGAAGACCTCTGCTTCAGAAATAGGAGGAGGGATCTCAAGGCAATCCTCGCCAGCGGCCGGAGCCTCAGGACGTTCTTCGTAAAAAGCCTCGGAAGCCGGAACAACCGTAATAGGGGCGGGATCCATCGCCTCCTCAGGTAGGGAAGGGAGCCACTTCCGAAACTCCTCCTCGGAGATATCCCCCTTGCAATAACTGATGGCCGCACGAATGGGGTCCATGTTCAGACTTGGCAGCACCATCGGAATTAAATCAGCACAATCACCAACGCCCTCAAGGCGGATAGCCTCCTTCTCGGCCTCAAGCTCACTCTCCCTCTTCTCAAGCTCGATCTCTCTCTCCTCGAGATCAACCTCTCTCTCCTCAAGCTCGGTCTTCTTCCTCTCAAGACTATCTCGGGCCCGTGCAACCTCCTCGTCTTTGTTCTTCAACTTGCCCTCAGCACTTGCTACCTTCCCCTTCAGAATGCCAATCTCAGATTGGGCAGCCTTCAGGTCTTCCTGGCATTATCAGCAAGCTTTCTTTCCAGCGTAGCAGCAGCTTTGAGAGCCTTGTTCGCTTTAAAATTCTCAACAGCGGCCGCCTCAAGATTCTTAATCACCTCCTCCCGGTCAGCCAGTTTTGCCTCCACTTCGGAGAGACGATTTTGAAGCCTCTGGGCCTGACCACCCTCGGACAGCAAAGTCAGAAGAAGACCCTTATTCTTGGCCATGAGGTAGTTGGCCTGCACACAAAGAAGGGGAATGAGTCAATACATAAAATAAAAAGAACCAAGAACCAAAAACCGAGAAGGGAAGTGAAAATACCTTCGCCATCTGGAACTCATCTCAGTCACAACACCTTCGGGAGATACATCCTCATACCTCGAAACCTCCCCCGGGGGAATCACCTCGGCCAATTCATTGAAAGCCGGCACTAAGTGTGAGGTAGCCTCCCGGATGCTTTCTCCCAAGTCATCCACCCCGAGAGACCACAGGGCCCTTCCGTTTTCTGGAGGAGCCTTCAGAGGACTTCTTCCCCTACGAACGTCCTTCCTCTTAACCGGAGCAGCTCCCTCATCTTCTTCCTCTTGAGCCAACTCGGTCTCCTCGGTCCCGAACTGACGCCTCCTCTTCCTAAGAGGTTTCGGCGGACTGGCAAGGCGAGCAGATCCTGATGATTGCCCACCAGAAGGTGAAGATAGTCCCCGAGCACTCGTTTGGACTTGTCCTGAAGATGTCTCTCGCAAAATCAGGCCGTGCCCGGGAAGTTTCAGCATCGGCGTGGCCGGCCTTCTTCATGGTACCGGCCAACTTCTCAAGAAACTTTGGCCTCTTCGACATGCCTACAAAAAAAGGAAGAAAAGAAATCAGGATCCGAGAAAAACATCAAATAAACAAACAAGGAAGACAGAACAAACAGAAACATCTACCTATCCGACCCGAGACATCCGTGGGGACAGCCCGAATAAGGCCAGACACAACAAAAGCCGCGTCATTTACCAGCTCCCTCCAGTGGGCGGCATACCGACGAGCCCAATATACTCGCCGCCGGACCTGACGAGAAACCTTGGGAGCATCTCGCCAACAAGCTGGGAGGAACCAGAGAAGTTAGAAAACCTAAAGAAACTAAAGAACGGGAACAAAGAAAGAGTGAAGGGGAATTAGACTCCTAACCTCCAGCCCTGAAGATATCCGGTACTAAGGTCTCCCCTTCATCCGACCTCAAGGTCCGACCCCAATCCCCAGTAGCCCAGAACCAAAGGTCCTTAAAGTTCTTATTGGAATCAGGGAGTTTCTTAACGACATTTGACGAGCTGTCATAAGCTGAAAGGTAATACCATCCATGGTACGACCTGGGATTGGCCTTCAACCGATATAGCCTCTTCACCTCTTCAAAGGAAGGTTCGCCAAGTCCTGCCCGATGCCAAGCCACATACAACCCGGCCAGAATCCTCCAACTGTTTAGACTCAGCTGACAGGGGGCGATCTCCATCTCGGCCAATATCCAAGCAAAATAAGGTTGAATCGGCAGCCGTAGCCCGCACTCAAAGAAGACAGGAAGGAGTGCCACCGAGCCCTCATCAGGTTGGCTGGCACGATCCATAGGGCCGGGAACTTCAAGGGCAATGTCTATTGGGATGCTGTACCGTTGCCGCAATAGCGCCAGATCATCCTCGGTTATCTTAGAAGGACGGTTCATATCCAGAGCCGACAACCCAAGTTCTCCAGGCTCTGGGTCCTTCCGAGGAACTCTCTGATGGTAGGAGTCATTTTCGATCTCAGAAGGAGTGGGGGTAGTATCGAGATCTTCTACACTAGGCGCCCCTGAGCCCGAGGAGAGCTCTTCAGCAGGGGGAGTTGAGATTTTGGCAGGCCTTTCGGAAGAAGAACTATTGTCGGACATCCCTGACACCCAGAAAAACAGAGAAGAGAGGAGAATCAGTCTATGAGAAGCTACCCACGGTGTCCGTGCTAAACTAGATAGGGAGTCTCTAAAGAGTGCCCTAAAGCAAGACCCAACAAAACCACAAGTCTCTCCCTAAGCAAAATAAACAAACAGAATCACAGCATACAAAAGAGGAGAAGTCGCTCAGAAGACTTACTTTTTCTTCTCAAAACAGGAGGTTGTACGGCGCGGTGGTGCCCGTTCCTTAGGTGCTCAGCGACGAAAAAGAAGAAGACCACGGATAAGCTTCAAGAACACAGGAGTTGAACGAATCGCAGAAAATCTCAGAAGAGAAGGAGAAATTGCCGAAAAAATGGAACAGTGAAAGCCTCGCTTTCTTATAGTCATGACTGGGACGCACATCGCCGTCGGTTTTGGCGGGAACCAGCGGATGTTTGACAAGTGTCGAAAATAGAAGAAACCCTAAAGTTGATTTGATGGGCATTTAAGAAGACATGACGGTTGTGCGTCTCGAGGAAAGATGATTGAAACGGCAAGAAATTCTTTTTGCATTCTGGGACGACTACCAGCGAAGACAATCAGCACACCCTCTTCATATAGTTCCCGGTACCAACTCACATACTCGTTGGAACCGAGAACTAGGGGACAGATGTTGATGGTGTTTTCAGGCGCTACATTTAAGACAGCACGACAAGGACAAAAGGGTAAATTCCTCTATCTAGTTGAGATCATGTAGCCGACCCGACCACAACATGTGAAGACCGACCACTTTGGTTCAGATGACCGAGCACTATAGAGGTCGGCAGGAACACTCTCAGCATAAAAGATTGTCATGGCCGACCTCATTAATACCGACCAGACGACGGCCATGTTCAAACAGCACCCCATTCTTATGGATAAGATAAGAAAGATATCCTACTCTCGCAAGGAGAAGGAGTCAGAATCCAAAGGGAGTACGGAAGAAGAAGGCAGTACCGGATCAGGAAACCCTACAAGAAGAGAAGATTGAGTCCAAATAGGATTTCTTATGCAAATAGGAGTCTGATTTCTGTATTATTATAAATAGGAGGGTAGAGCATGTGTAAAAGACATCTGAAAATCATCACAAGAGTGAGGGATTAGAATCATAAAGCTCCGATTTGTAAAAGCAAAGAAGAGACCCGAGGAGTGTATTTGAGTAATAAAAGAGTACCACCCTGTTCTTGTCCGTGGACGTAGGTCGGATCTCAAAATCCACCGAACCACGTTAAATCACCTTGTCTGATTGGCGTATTCTTGTTTTTTTCCGCTAAGTTTGCTTTTGGTTTCCCGCATAACCAAACAAATTCACAGTTGGAGGAGGATTGCCTCGGAGGTGATATTCCCGTTCCCGTATTACCCAGTGAGAACCAAAAATCCACCGTCAACACAACATTTATAGGTATCCCAAATCTATAGAAATAAATCTCGAAATCTGAAGGGAGAAATATGCTTCTAGACCTAGGATAGATTTATAGAAGAGAGATTAATTTGTAAGTTTTACAATTACAATGTGCAAATCCAAATACCTGTAAACGAAAACCGTTTGGGAAGATTTGGTTGCTTTGCAACAGTCCCTCCCTGCAGGTGCTGCGCCGCTCTCATTAAACAGATAAAATGGGATGTCATTTTTCTCAAGACACTTTAAAAAATAAGCTTCTTCTTTAGACTCTGTACTGATCACCTTCGTCCAACTCCAAAGCGGCGACGTATCGTATCGAAACAAAAGCCAAACACGGCGATGAAGAATTTTAGGGTTTTCTTCTTCGCTCTCCTCCTCCTCGCCTCTCCTCTTCTCGAAGGTCCCCTTTCTTACTTACCGAGCTAGATCTGCACATGCACGCACACATTTCTCCGATTCATTACATCACCTTTTGATTTTATTTGCTTCATGTTGATACGATCTTTTTGATCTGTTCTATTAATTAACATCTGATTTGACTTCGAATTTATATTTAAAATTATAATTACGTTTTTGATCGAATTGTTTATTAATTGTAAGTCGATACTGACATTAATTTGCAATCTGCATGGCTTTGTGGTGATGCTTTTATTGCTTTTTTGAAAGCGAAATCAAAATTGAAAATATTTTTGTCCTATCTGGAAAGCAAAATCACAATTAGCTTTATACGTTATCATTTGCTGGTTATAATTCAACACGTGTTGTGTTAAAACTTGGTGTATGAACGTAATCGCTTTTTGTTGGAGATATAATTTTTATGCAAATTTATGTTAATTGATAGCTTTTCTTTTTTCTTTTTTCCTTTTTCTTTTTCCTTGATAGTTGCTAGGTGTCAATCGAATTCGGAAGCGGGAGTTGCAGAGACAGAAGGGGGTGATCTTGGGATTGTTGGTGAGGATGCCCAAGATTATGATGGTGGGGCTTATAGCCCTGCTCCAGGAGTTGATACTGTTAGTATCTTCCCTAAGAACAGTGCCCGAAGTGAGTAATTATAATTTCTGCTAGTGTATATATTCGTGATATGGTTGATCTTAATGTGATTTTTTTCCTTTTTTCTTTTAATGCAGTTGTGGCTGCTGGAGAAGAAACTGAACTACTTGTTGGGATGAAAAACGATGGTAATTAAATTTAATTTGGTGGTGTTATTTGATAACTGTGGAATAAAATGAAATGCTGTGATATTATGTTCTAAGTGACCTTAGTTTGATGGTTTATTGTTACTTCCATTGTTCTTGTCCAATTGAAAAACCATTATGTTTTCTTGCTGTGTGGACATGTCAGTTTATGCCCCTTTTTGTTGTCTGTTTACCTTGTCATTTTGGATAAACAATATGGAGTTTAGCTCATTTGTGTTTTTGGTTGAAATAACAGGAGAGTCAAGTGTGAATGTGATTGCCATTCAGGCCAGTGTTCATCTTCCTTTTGATCATCGTATGCTGGTTCAGAATCTCACTGGGCAGGTATGTTCATGTTTGATTAAATTTACATGCATAATTAGATTGAATATGATCACCAAATTAGCTACTAATATGATTTTTGAATTTAATGGTAGTCTATTCTATTAGTTTCTCTTGATAATCATTCTACCGCTGTTTTATGGTATATATAGCAAAATTAATTAGCTTATAGTTGAGAGATAATACCTCTTATTCTGCTTTCATTTGCTTGTTCCATACCTTCTTTAGCATTTGCTTCGATTATCAAAGACACCTTGAAAATGTCAAATCATTCTCGGCTAAAATGTTTTATATGCTTAATTTACAATATCAATTTATATATACTTGGCTGGTAATTATGATTTGTTTGAGGAATCTCTAATGTGAGTTTTATGGATTACTTCAGTCTACATAAGAAATAATTGCTTTTGTCTATTTGTGATTAATGATCTCTTTGATGTGTTTAGTTAGGAGATGCCTAGGTTTGAGGATGTAACATGTTTTGCACTGTAAAATTTAGATCTATATCATGCCAATATGTAGAAGTTGAAGTCATGTTTGCCCGGACCTTAGTGCATGTGACCCTGGAGAATGTATAACAAGCTTTTCTACTTCATGTGTGATTCAATATTTGCATCACTGATCAATTATAGAAAGCATTTGTGGTTGTTTTTGAAGATTTTGATTGTAAGTTGATAGTATTAAGGGATGTAGATTGAACACTTTGGCCTGGGTTGACAAGATTTTAGTGGTGTGAATGTGATATTCCAGTGGTTTTTTTGTATAAATCAAGCTTCTATATTGATATTTTTATTATGATGCGTTTAATGTTGTTTTCTTTATTGGTGCTAACCCTTCAGTGCTCAGCTGTGCAAATTGTTACAAGTTTATTCTTCTTATTTTAGGCCTTTAACAATGCAACTGTACCAGTGTCAGCTCAGGCCACTTTCCCATATATTTTCGCTGTTAGCAAGTTCTTGCAGGTACTTTTATTACTATAGTCCGAATATTATTTTTCAACCGACTTCTAGCTTCTTTGAAATGCTTATATATTGATCAAAAGAAAATTGTATATGAGCTTACATGTCTTTTTTTTCTGGTTCAGCCCGGAACTTTTGATCTTGTGGGCTCCATTGTGTATGAGATAGACAAGCACCCTTACCAAAGCACCTTCTACAATGGTACCATTGAAGTTGTTGAGTCTGGTGGTTTCATCAGCATTGAGTCCATTTTTCTTGTTACCCTTGGAATTGCACTTGTTGGCCTCCTTGGTTTATGGATTCATGGACAAGTCAAACAATTGTCCAAGGTATTTATTTATCACCATTCCATTATTAACTTCATGCACTCAACTATCCATCTTTATATGTCATTAATTGCTGTTGGAATTTGTATGCACGTCTGGCTCCGTTTTGTTATTATTATTTATAAAGTTATATATTCTATACTAATGTAGCATTTGGTATAGAGTTTAGTGAGTTTATAAGCTAGCTTATACCAGTGTTCTAAAATGCGCTAGGCGCTAGTCGGGCGGCGACCCAACGCTTAGCGCCTAGGCGGGCCTAGGAAATTAGTCGGAAAACAGTTAAAATCTAATATTTTCCAACATCATAAATAATCCAAATCATATAAATTCAACCAAAATGTAATAAAATATAAAATTCAAACTCAATCAACCATATCAAACATCAAAATCCAAAGTCAATCCATCAAATATCCAAGTTATTTGAATCCACTAAAGCCCCATACTCCCATCCAACATCATTTGAGTTTCGTTTAAGAGTGGGATTGCACTCCGAATTAGAGGCCGCGGATGAAGAAGCCATGTCCTAAGAATGAACAACATACAGATTAATTAAGCTATTAATCTAGGGTTTTATTAACAACTAACTACTTAATAATTTTTATATCAAACCCTAAAATTTTAAAAATTAATCTAGGGTTTTATTTTAGGGCAAAAAATAATTTTATATCATAAACATTAATCTAAAATTTAAAACATTAATCTATTAACATTCACAAACCCTCAAATTTAAAATGAAGGTTAGTAATTGGAATTAGAGTTTTAGGTCAAATAATATTTGAATCTAGGGTTTGTTATAGGTCAAATTTAAAATGAAAGTTAGTAATGAATGAAAGTTAGTACCTTGAGTTGTGCTATGTGAGAGAGAGAGAGCGTGAAGCTGTGCCTGTGCGAGAGAGAGAGGGCAGAAGTGCGAGAGAGACAGAGAGGAGCTTGTGTCATGCGAGAGAGAAGGCTGAAGTGCAAAAGATTTTTTTTTTGATATACAGCCCCAAAACGACGACGTTTTGGGGGTATTGGATCTCCCCAAAATTTCGTCTTTTTGGGAGAGGACAAAAAACTAAAAAAACACAGTTTTCTAAAACGCGCTAGGCGTTAGTCGGACAGCGACTCAGCACCTAGCGCCTAGGGCGCCTACTCGGGGCCTAAGAAATTAATCGGAAAAAGAGAATTTCCTTAATTAGGTTTAAGATTTGGTGTAATTTTGACAAATTAATCTCAGGGAAATGATGTTAGATCAATGAGTAAGATTTATAGAAGGTTAATTTGATGAAAAACTAACGAAAATTGAAGAAATTAGAGTTTTTTAAAATTAGGGTGTATGCATCAAATTGAGGATTTTTAAAATTGATGAGTTAGAGAGTTAGTTTTGTAAAATTAAGGTTAGGGTTAGGATTAGGGTGTAAAATTCGATCGGAAAACAACTTCAATTTCGAATTTTGGGTCGGTCAACAGTGGTCAACGGATGTTGACCAACGATTTTACGGTGAAATTTTGCCGGAATGGGCAGAAAATGCCGCCCATTCTGGCGAGCGCTTGGCCCTAACGATTTGGGCCCAGGCGCGGCAGCCTGAGCCTAAACGCGCCGCCGAGGCGCTCCTAGGCGGCGTGTTTTAGAATAGTGAAAAAACGGTGGCCCTAGGCGCCGATTTCGACGCTAATCGGCCAGCCGCGCAGCAACCACCGCCGATTAGGTGGTAATCAGCACAGCCACTTTTCGATTCACGAAAACTCCCCGCCCAGGCGGCACTTTTTTGAACACTGGCTTATACTCACTGCAATTCTTATAAGCTTGCTTATACTTTCAATCAATACTGTACCAAACGGTGCCTAATTAATAACATTCAGCTTGAATGTATACTTTCAGCATATGCATGTCTCCCTTTATTTGTGGGAGAAAGTGAATCTTCAGATGGTATATGCATATCTTCCTTAGTTATTTTTTTATAATGATTCTGACATCTTTTCTTTCTCTTTTTTTGGGGTTAGAAAACTAAGAAGGCAACAAAGGTGGAAGTTGGCACTGGAACTACGGATGCCTCAATGGACGAGTGGCTTCAGGTATGTGGCTTATGCATTTTCATCTCTCGGACAATGTTCTTTTTCCTTGTTCATTCGATCAGTCCTAATCAGCAGGGCTCCTGCATCCCTGTGATTTCGGTCTCAAATGGAACATGTCACGGTTTCATTTCAAGATTATTTATGGCTGTAATTAGTAAAGATACATGTTACAAAGTGTTTCTGATTTAATTGTTTTATTTGTTTTCTTCCCCTTAATCAGGGAACTGCATATACTAAGTCATTGTCCAGCAAATCAAAGAAGAAGAAGTAGACGTGCATTCTTGCCCGGGACTCTTGTAACTCACGCTAGGCATTTGGAAATTTTAGAGAGCCTATAAAAGTGGAAGTAGTTTTGGAAATTAGGCCAGAAAAAACCTGCCTCGCTGTTGTAGCATGTCAAAGAAATTTTTAGTTATTTATTTTCTCGGAGATGTTTAAAAGTTGAGCCATTTGAAGCGAAGCTAACCCTGATTTTTACTAGGAAGATCACAATTTTCTTGAATTTGAAGAATCTTTGTTGTTCTCTTGTTTTTTTTGAGATTCCAATCTTGTGTGGATGAGAAATGCTCTTCCTACTAACCATGTGCTTGTATTTGGGGATGGCCAAAAAAAAAAAAAAAAAAACCAGAGACCTTTGGTAAATGTGTAACTAAGGGCTTTATACGATAGTTAAAAATATTTAAATTTTTAGTATCAATTTTTTTTTTCCTTAAATTAAAAAAAATCCGTCGGAGCTCGCATTTGCGTGGGTACCTTACCTTGGCTAAGGACCGTCTTATCCTTTTAGGTTCAATGCAACAACTGGTTGTACTTTTGAACTGGAGATTAAATTCAAGCAAAGTCCCTTCATTTTCGGGGGAATGGATTTGCCTTCTCGTTTGGTTTGTATAACTTTTCATGGATATAATATGATATTTTATTCTATTACTCACATGAGGTCCCAAAATTTTGTTGGTTGAATTTGCTTATGGTTAATATGATGGGAGAATGCCACTTCCCTCCTTAATATTATCACTTTTCCCTTATTATTTTAATAATAATACCGCATTATTCTTGAGATTTTAAAAAAATTTCAAAATTTTATTTGTGCTTTTACATATTTGTTTTTTTGATAAGATAATTACCATTTTTACATATTTCATATAGGGAAAATATGAGATGAGCCCAATTAATGCGATTTTTAAGGCACTTTATTTTGCATTTAAGTATTGTTAAGTCATATTTTCTTGATAATTAAGTTTTGAAGGAAAAAAAATTAGCATGTTTTAGATATTATATTTCCCATATACATGTCATCATGTCAAGTCTTATAATATTTTTTTAATTAATTAACAATAAAATATTAATTAATAATACTCAAATGCAAAAAAAAAAAAAAAAAAGGCTAAAGAGATAAATATTAAATTGACACCTCTTATATATTTCCTTTAAACTTAATGAGTAATTTTTTTTTTTTAAAATAAAAATAAATGTGTAAGTCTATTCCTTGTATATACTATCCTCATCCCACCAAAACCTTAAATTAAATATTTTTGGATAAACTAATTTTTTGAGCGTTAATTTATTGATTTATCAATAAATTATATTCTTAGTTTTTAATATATATGGAAAACAAAACTTCTATAGAAATATTAAATTTTATAAGAATTTTCTATAAAAATATTATATTTTGTAATAACTTTCATATATTAAATTGTTAATGGTTTATAATAAGGATAAATACGCAAACCATTAATAAAAATGAAATATTATTTTGAATTTTTGACTTAACGGGTATTAAGTAATAGATAGAAGAAAGCGGGAATCTCCAAGTAGTTGCAGCAATGCCCCCAAATTAAACAACATACTTTGGTGATAAAACTAATTTAGTGTTACTTATACTTTTGATGTACCTTCGACAGTTGTAAATGCCAATCATATTGACTGAAAAAAGGTTTTCTTTTAGCTCTACTGTAAGAGAAGATGTCATAATAATAATTATCTTCTTTCACAAAATATTCTCTTTTTAGTAGTTGTTGAACTCTTTCTACCTATGATTGATATGTATGGATTCAGATAAAACTAAGTAGACTCTCGAGTTATGTTATAATTATATGGATTTAAATTCCTAATTAACACGCGACGATAATTACAATCCTAACATAATTGTGTGTGTGTGTGATTTTTTTTTTTAAAAAAATAAATAAATAAACAAGGTCGACAAACAATCTAATTTTGTTTGTTGGCTCACCAAGAATTGCGCACAAATTAGGTTCCAGCATTAATAGCTTTGATTGATTGATTCATTAGAGCTTATTATCATCCACATATATATAACACCATCAAACAAGTAATTTCACACACTAATGGAGGTGCATAATGCTGTTTGTTTGCTAGCTAGAAATCGTGAAACAAAGGGTACATAGACCCACAACCCAAATAAATATCAACACCACTAACATTGATATTCCTATTTTCTTGTTAGCTAATTACTACCTTATACTTCAAAGTTTATTGTGCAATGGGAGGGGTTGAAATTTGATGTTCTCGATTTTTCACGTTAAACAAACACACGTATTGCTCAAGTAATATATAAGATATCGAATTCGAACCCACAACAACTTATTATTTATCCTATTAATACCATATCTAGATCTACTTTACTAAAATTAAATAATTAATTAAGAGAGGTTTGATTAATCTAAGTAAGCAGAAATTGAACAAATCCTTATGCAAGAGAGGAACCTAGGATTGTAATTTCACCTAAGTACGCAAACAATATTTATGCACTTTTCATTCAATTGAATATTTGTTATGGATTATTAACCTAAAACACGAAGTTAACTACTAGTTTCTTCTGATGATCAAGTGGAAACACCTAACTTAATTCAATTATCTATAATTTTGTGATAATCGATTTAAGCTAAACTCATTAAGTTCATGTTCTAATTATGGCTACGCATGGCCTGCATCTATATTCATATCCTACATGAAAATCGATTCAATGAATGTGATCACGCGCTATTAAGTATCAAGGCTAAATCCAAATTCCATTTTTCCAAGTTCCCTAGGGATTTACCGCACCTATTCCGTTAGTGATCAGTCAATAGAACACATTAAGAATAGAGAATAATACATAATCCAGTAACAAACCCAAATGAATAAAAAGATGCAATTAGAATTACATAATGTGCTTAAAATCCATTACAACCTTTGATAAATGAATTAGTTACTCATGATTGTCATTAAATGCAAACAATTCATTATTACACTGCAAGAACTCATAAAAGTAAATCTGGAAGAGAAAAGGATGAAAGAACTCTTGTTGCGATTTTTTGTTTCAATCTCCAGCTCAGATTGAGATTCTGATTTATGCCTTACTTTGGGTGTTTTTCTCTACCTTGTGGTCTCCAAAAGTCTGATATTTTAGGCTTAAGACGAACTTGTTTTTTCTATAAAGGCTTAGGGGAGCTTTCTTTCTTAAGAAATTGGAATTCTATGCGCACCAGGATTCGAGGTCGCGTCACGACGTGCATGGACCTGCATCACGACGTAAGATGCTTCCATGCTGCGTCGCAATGCGTCTTCAAATTGGCATTCTGCCTCAAAAATACATTATGGTGCGTCACGACGCTCACTCTGGGTTACAAAAGACAGCCCGTTTTCACTATGATATTGTCGATTTTTTGCTCGATAAGTCTGACTTAGTCTTATTATGATCCAAACCTACAAAACATACTCAAAACACATCAAAACGCTCATAAGGCTCGAAGTAACCCATAAAATGCAAGATATAAGGGGAGTTAAATATAGAGATATTGACCGCTCATAACATCCTTAAGCTTAACATTTTTCTAGTCCTCGAGCAAAAATAAAAAGAATTAAAATAACCAAACCTAAGTAAATTAAACACAACCACTTTTGTAGGGATCACGATTGTATTTCGCGTATGCAACAAGCCTTTAAACCTTTAGGAAAATCTAGTGGACGAGTTGTAGTCACGTAAGGGTTTACAGGGACGACACATACAAACGTGTTTCAATACACACATACCATCACACAAAAAAAAAAAAAAAAGAAACAACTAAAATAGATTAAGCAGTCTTGGTGAGTTATACATAATACTGTCCTCAAAAAATGACCAATAACAAAATCAAAGAAATCTTCAAAATGTTCAACTCACCTTAAATCCAACTTATTGAGTAAGTTATTTAAGTCAAACTTACAACGTGTGTGTATAAAGGGCGTTCACAGCTCGATTCCTAAGTGAGTCAACTCGGTGATTTCATCTCGAAAATCGAAATCCGATGGTTCTAACCAACCTAAATATCTCAAAAATATTTCATGTCTGACTATTTGCACTCAGTATGGTGCGGCTGTAAATTTTTTTCGACTCACACTACCCTTAAATGTAGCATTTCTCCTTATGTTGGTCCTTATACTCGCCATGGGAAGCTTCACGCTTAAAAGTTATAAGTGGTTTATTTTATATTTATATTTATCATTTTTCAATTTTTTACAACCGTTTCATACATCATAAATAATTACAGATAAAGACATATATCTAAGAAAACAATCATTCATCTTCAAATAATTTTTTCTTATTGTCTAGTTTTTTCTTCTGGAGACGCTGAGGAAACGGTGTGGGTGAGGTAAGTGCTACAAGGTATTTTTTCCCAAGTATCATTCTTTTTTATCTGCTTTTCCACTTTATCTTTCCTTTTTGTCTCAATTTTCTCATCCCAAGCTTTGTTACTTACATATCCTTATCTATCACAGTACCGCTCTTCAACGTAATAGCTTTGCATTGTTCCTTGCCTCATCCCCTAGGATTAGGTTCTGTGCCGCTAGGAAGAACACCATACAGTATGTAGTTCTGAGCATTAGCTAACTGTCCCAATTTGTTTTCCAGTGTTTTCATGGACACTACTTGACTCTGAAAGAGGGCATCATATTTAGCTTCATGCTTCTTGAATATTTCAAAATCATTTCCTCTAAACTTTGCTTCTTCTCGTATCATTGTCCCTTACTTTGCTATTGGAATCCTGTGGAGGATTGTGTCTCTCTTGTGGTTCTTGTCTAAGAGTATTGTTGCAGGCAAAGTTGGGGCGCTTCTTCAATCTTGGGTTGTAGTTGTTGGAGTATGGATTGTGGTATTGTCTATTGAAATTGTTGATGTAGTTTATAGACTCGCCATATTGGGTACTCTACTCTATAAGTTGACATCCTCTGCAAGTCTCACATGTGACTTTAGAATTTCTCACGGCCTGCAAACTTAATGTATTGAGATACTTATAGATCCACTATATATGGGCATTCACAGCTGTATTGAGCTCTAACTCATGGACTCATGTTACTTATTTAGGTAAGCTTATTTATATTGGCCATAAATAATTATTATTGGCAATTTCTTCCAATAGCGCCTACGCTTCATTCTCTTTTTTTGGCATCAACATTCCTCTAGCATCTGCATCTATGGTGGTTTTGAGCATCCCATTAAGCCCATTGTAGAAAGTTTGGACTTGTAGTCAATTTGTAATCTCATGGTAGAGGCACTTTTGAAGCAAGTCCTTGTATCTTTCGCATGCCTCATAGAGGGATTTTGAATCATACTGCATGAAAGACGTGCACTAGGCAAGAAATTTGGTGGCCAAATTTTCCCAAGTAATGATTGACCCCACTGGCAGTGAGTGAAGCCATCCTTTAGCTCTATCCTTTAAGGAGTATGGGAAAATGCGAAGATGAACTGCCTCTTTTACCCCTCTGTTATAGTTGAAGGTGTTGCATACTTCCAAGAAGTTGCTGATGTGAGCATTGAGATCATTGTTCGGGCCATCTCCAAATTGTACGGACTATTGGATTATCTGAATGCAAGTTTTGATAGCACAAGTATTAGCTTACAGAGGTGATAAGACGATACATGGCATGAATTTATCTACTATTACTATTGTTCTGTCTTGGCTTTGTCGCTTGTCATTTCTCAACTGACGAAGAGTCTTTTCGATTTCTAAGTCAAGAGGGAGGATTTCGAAGCTTCGACTTCTTCTCATATAATCGCTCAACGTCATGAAATATAATCAAAATAAAAATGAAATAAAAGGTGTTTAGCTAAGTAAGTAAAATATTTTGTCCTAATATTAATACTAAAAATAAAATAAGTCACATATACCAGCACCAAAAATTTATTCATGATTTTACACGTTACGCAAACGCACGTATCGTTCAAGTAGTATATAAGATATCGAACCCACAAGAACTTACTATTTATCCAATTAATACTAGAACTAACCTACTTTACTAAAACTAAACAATTAATTAAGAGAGATTTGATTAATCTAATTATCTGAAAATCTAAGTAAGCAAAAAATATATAACTTTATAAAACCTTATTCAAGAGAGGAATCTAAGGTTGTAACTTCACCTAACCATGCAAATAATATTTATGATTTTTCATTCAATTGAGTATTTGTTATGGATTATTAACCTAGAATACGAAGTTATCTACCAACCTCTTCTGATAGTCAAGTAGAAACGCTTAACTTAATTCAATTACCTATATTCCAATGATAATCGATTTAAGTTAAACTCATTAAGTTCATGTTCTAATTATGGTTGCACATGCCTTATATGTATATTTATATCCTGCACGTAAATCGATTCAATGAATGAGATCACGTGCTATTAATTCCCAAGACTAAATTCAAATTTTCTTTTCCAAGATCCTAGGGGTTGACCACACCTATTCTATTAATGATCAGGTAATAGAACGCATTAAGAACAGAGAATAATAAATAATCCAGTAACAAAATCAAAAGAATAAAAAAATACAATTAGAATTACATAATGTGCTTAAGATACATTACAACCCTAGATAAATAAATTAGTTATTCATGATTATCATTAAATGCAAACAATTCATTATTATATAGCAATAACATATAAAAGTAAAACTAGAAAAGAAAAGGAAAAAGGAACTCTTGTTGTGATCTTCTGCTTCAATCTCGAGGACATGTTGAGATTCTTGTTTATGCCTTGCTTTGGGTGTTTTTCTTTGCCTTGTGATCTCCAAAAGTCTGATATTTTAGGTTTAACATGTACTTGTTCTTTTATAGAGGCTGATGAGAGCTTTCTTGCTTAAGAAATTGGAATTCGATTCGCGTCAGGAATCAGGGTCATGTCGTGATACACATAGACCTGCGTCGCGATGCGGGATGCTCATGCTCTGCGTCGCGACGTAGACACACACTTTGGGTTACAAAAGACGGCTCGTTTTCGCTCTGACATTGTCGATTTTCGCTCGATAAGTCCGACTTAGTCTTATTATGATCGAGACCTACAAAACATACTCAAAACATATCAAAATGCTCATAAGACTCGGAATAACCCGTAAAATGTAAGATATATGGACGGTAAATATAGAGACATTGACTGCTCATTATTTGCAAATACTCATCTGTTTAAAAAGATACTAAAAGTAAAAAAAAAAAAACATATCAATCACAATTGTTTTTTTGAAATATGCATTATATAAATGAGGTCGGAAGATCCAATTATACATCATTGTGAACGAGACAATTATAAAGCCGAAAATTCAACTCGAATAATTATTTAAGAAAATCTAAGACTCAATCATAGTTTAAAGTTAGGACAAAACCTAACAATATAAAATAATTTGTGTGTTTTATGTTCCTGTTAACTGACAGAAAAATAAATTCTTATATAAAATTACTTAGGTATAAGAGGAATTACGAGACCAGTGGGTGATGCACAAAATTAAGAGTTGACAAATTTACAAGAAATTAATAAATACCCCAACTGAGAAAACAAATGTAGTTGATTCACGTGAAGTTGATATTAGCCTCAAATTATAATATATCACACATGCACATTTCTCTTTTTAGTTCTCCAACTGTATTGGACCCATGACTCAAATAATACACCTCGAGAGATCGACGATTTGGCATTGCCGAAAGCATGAGCAATTTTGTAAATCAACCCATACCAATTTTTCTCTTAAAGCAAAGTATTTATGATAGCAAGGGAAGTAGGTTTAAACAGATAAAGAGCATACACAGATGTTTATAGTTGTTAGTGTAGTTGAGAATTTATTCAACGAAAATAGGTCATATTGAGGCGGTCCCTAGTCTCATGTGAAGCACTTTAGTGCACTGTCGGTGAGTCATTGGAATCACTTCCTCAAGATCATTATATATTGAAAGGTATATGTGAAGCAAGCTCACTCAAGCAAATGCAATATCATTAATCTTATCAATAAGTTGTTTAATTTTGTGCTAGCTGTTCTTGATTTCTTTCGTTTCTTTCTTTATTGGGTTCAGGTTCCGGGAGCACGGTTCCCAATGTGGATCCTCCCCTTTTCCCGAGGAGCACTTGTGTGCTTCTTGGTGACCTTGCTATTTGCTGGGAGTTTTTGTCATGCCAAGGATAAGACAGTTGAAGTAGTTGGAACTGGGGAATGTGCAGATTGTGCACAAAGTAACTTTAAGACAAGCCAGGCTTTTTCAGGTATAAACTGTTTTCTTGTATCATAGAAACCACAAAAAAAAAAAAAAAAGTACTGCTTTTGATCCTTAATGAGTGCAATTCTATTTGTATCAGATACTCAGAATCGTATCATATATAGCCATGCATTGCACCATTAACTAACATGCATGTAAAGTGACAATTTAAGAATTTCTCAAGGTTTCTTCCTTGTTGAGAATTCATTAGATCTATATCTTTTTAATGACAATATTTGCACTGGTTTTTGTCTCGAGTCTCAATCCATGTTTCACGTGAGAGGGCATGCTAATACTTATTTTTATAATTATTGTTATGTCTTTACCTATCACTTTAAATTTTCGAGTGTAGCAGTTTAACTAACAATCTTATTATTAACACATATATTTTACTTTTTACAGGACTTCGAGTAACTATAGATTGTAAGCCTGAAAATGGAGAGTTCAAAACAAAAGGGATCGGAGAGCTCGACGAACAAGGAAATTTCAAGGTATCACTTCCTGAAGAAATTGTTGAAGATGGAAAACTCAAGGAAGAATGTTATGCACAACTTCATAGTGCATCGGACACTCCATGTCCAGCTTATGATGGCTTAGAATCTTCAAAGATTGTTTTGAAGACAAAAGTAAATGAAAATCACACGTTTGGGATTGCAAAGAAGCTTAAATTTTCACCTATAACTTGTGCTTCAGCTTCCTTTTGGCCTCATTTTAAGTACCCACCTCTGCCTAAATTTCCGCCCTTGCCTAAATGGTCACATCCCAAGTTTAAACTTCCTCCTTTGAAAAACTTTGGTCACCATCCATTCCCATTTCCTCCCAAAAGCTTCCCTCCTAAATTCAAAAAGCCTTTCCCTCCTCATATACCAAAAGCACTTCCACCACCAGTGCCAAAAGCACTTCCTCCACCAGTGCCAAAAGCACTTCCTCCACCAGTGCCAAAAGCACTTCCTCCACCAGTGCCAAAAGCACTTCCACCCGTACCAGAGCCAAAGCCAAAGCCACTTCCACCAAAGCCACCAGTGATCAAGAAGCCATGCCCTCCAATTCCAAAATTCAAGAACCCACTTCCACCCGTACCAGAGCCAAAGCCAAAGCCACTTCCACCAAAGCCACCAGTGATCAAGAAGCCATGCCCTCCAATTCCAAAATACAAGAAGCCACTTCCTCCCATTCCAAAAATCTTTCCACCAAAACCACCTGTCTTCAAGAAGCCTCCTCCAAAAGTGCTTCCACCACCAGTTCCCATCTACAAACCAAAACCCCCAATTCCAAAAGTTCTTCCACCACCAGTTCCCATCTACAAACCAAAACCCCCAGTTCCAAAAGTGCTTCCACCCCCAGTCCCTATCTACAAACCTAAGCCTCCAGTTCCAAAAGTCCTTCCACCGCCAGTCCCTATTTACAAACCAAAACCTCCAATCCCAAAAGTACTTCCACCACCAATTCCTACATACAAACCAAAACCACCAATCTTTAAGCCATTGCCACCACTTCCAAAGATCCCACCATTCCCCAATAAGCCATGCCCACCATTACCAAAGCTTCCACCAATCCCCAAGGCTC
>SKCR01044273.1:0-70264 GCA_019454045.1 Zanthoxylum bungeanum | reverse complement strand
TGTGTTTATTTAAATTATCTTACATGTGTTGCATAGGACTTGGTTATATTATTGCATAAATCCTTTCATTACAATTGGCATAATTAAGGACCATTCCAAACCCAATGATTTGAGGTCTTCCCTTGCTAGGGGTGAGTGCGGCCTTAAATCATTTCCCAATTCAAACTAGGTGGCGACTCTATTTATTCTCCGGTTTAGTCCCTCGCGGGCTATTCCGTACTTCCGACCGGACCGCGAGCCCGGACAGCGTTGCATACCTTTATGGCCTATGTTCCCATACTATGCCATATGTAAATAAGAATTCCTTGAAATCTCTATCAAGGTATTCTACTCCACGATCCGATCATAATGTTTTGATTGTATTACCTAACTGGTTCTCAACCTCAGCACGATACTCTTTGAACTTTTCAAAAGTATCCGACTTGTGCTACATTAGGTAAACATACCAATATCTTGAATAATAGTCAATAAAGGTGATGAAGTATTCAGAACCACCTTGGGCTCTTATATTCATCGGTCCGTAAACGTCCAATTATATTAGCTCAAGTCATTGATTGGCTCTTATATATTTTCCAGTAAAATGTCTTCTGGTCATTTTTCTTTCTAAACATGATTCACAGACTAGTAAAGTTCCGAGCCTTAACAGGTTTAAGGCTCCGTTCTTTATCAACGTATCTATCCGGTCAAGGTGATATGACCAAGTCTAAGATGCCATAGATATGTGTCATCGTGAGAAATCTTTTGCCGTTTTTTTAGGTTTCTCAACCTAAATCATTTTAGTGACATATGTGTTAATGATCTTAACACATACAAGTTATTTTCTGAGTTTCTTGTGCATATGATTAATCAATTTCTACCAATAATAACTAAATTACTATTAAAAGAACCTAAAAAAATATCATACAAATGTTTGGAAACAGAAATCAAATTCCTTCGAAAACTAAGATTGAATAACACATTGTTCAAATTTAAATAACTATAATTTGTAAAACTTAAAATGGAAACACCCACTGCTCTTGCTGAAACGGCATCCCCTATATCAAACCTCCTGGTGTAGTCACCTTCAGCAAGGTCATTTCATGAGTCAAGTAGTTATAAAGAAGAAAAAAAACATGGTTAGTGGTTCCAAAATCAAAAATGCAAGCGGATTTATCATCATCCACTAATAGAGATTCGATAACAAGTAAATAATATTTACCTGTAACCTTCTTCTCCTTCAGCTCAGCAAGGTATTTAAGACAATTCATTTTCCAATGCTCGTCTTTGTTGTAGTGGAAACACTTTTCCTTAGACTTGGCATCATTGGAGCCTTTCTTATTCTTATTCTTCATGGGCTTAGCTTTGGCCTTCCCAGTGCTATTCTTTTTCTTCTTTGTTGATTTAGAAAACTCAGTAATATTTACCTCAACACTGGGCTTACGAGGATCCACAAGCATTTACTTGAAGTAGGTGAGCTCATTAAGCAGTTGGGTCAAAGTAAAAGTCAACTTGTTCATAACATTGTTGCTTTTAAATTGCAGGAAAATCTTTGGAATAATTTCCATAATCTTGGTCACCTGGCTCCGCTAGTCAATACAAGCATCATGGGCTTCAGTAATGTTGAGATAAGTCATCATCCTCAAGATGTGCTCTCGGACCGATGTCTCATCGTTCAACCTAGCAGTCATCGCTGACACCATAGCCTCACGATGTTGACGCTCCAAAGGTTGCCCAAACATGCCCTATAATGACTCTATCATCTGAGATTCTGAAGCCATAGGCTCATGTTTTACAGCAAGAACCTCGGACTCCTGCTAGCAAGTAGTAGTGGGCCTTTACATTAGCTGCGACCTATTTCTGGTAGGCATCTTACACAGCTTGACCAGTATTTCTAGCCAGATGAAGAGGACACTACTCAGTTAGGACAAACTTTAGGTCTTCACAGATCATGATATAGTTCATGTTACTTTTCCACTTAACATAGTTTTCTCTCGTTAATTTATCATTTGAGAGTATGGAAATAATTAGAGAAACTATGGCTGAAAATTAAAAATAAACATGCATTTAATAGTCATTCATCACATATTAAAACTATCAAACAATTTTGGCATAAATTTAAACATGATGCATGAACCATGAATAACGAATTAGAAACCTAAGAGAATTACTATGCCACATAAATTTATCATTCTACAATAAGTGCCGCTGTAGGGTAGGTCAAGTATTTGTATGATAAATTGAGGCAATCTCAATCGATTAATATATGCAGGAATAACTTTTATTCCTATATTAATCAATCACTGTTTGATTTGATCAAGGAAAATTGATTAACATTTTAATCATTCCTTTATGAGTATCACCGGTTGTTTTGTAACCCTTGAACTTAACTAGTGAATGCCGCAATAGCGTAAGTCATTTCAGCAGATACATCTAGAGTACTTATCCTCTCGGAATCCAAACTTGATATTTACCCAAAATGGATACCATCCGTAGGGGGACAAAAGCAAAGCCGTCTCGAGGCGCCTTTTGAATCTCATATTTTCAGACTAACAACGGAGATCGCATGATATACTGTCGTATGTCCCTCTCCCGCTCACTGTTCTAAAATTAAGGTTTCTATTTTAAATATCCAATATTTTATATTTACTAGTTTGAATAAATTTATGGCGGCTAAATCATAATTTTTACAAATACTTTTATATTATTAGTGAACTAACCAATTTTAACTCTTAAAATTATATCACTAATATCATTAGTCTCTTTTAATTAATATACTCAATTAAACTAATTTAATTTGTGTGGTATTAGTGACCAATTATTTTTTAACTCTTAAAATACTAGAACACTAATTAGTTTAAAATTTTTTAGAATCCTAAAATGATCAATTTATTAATTAAAAAATTTAATTAATCTAAGTGCATGATACATCCAAAGTTATGTGGAATTTTATCTTGAGCACAGACCACAATACCGTCCATTCGGATTCGGCTATGAAATTTATATATGGGTTTCCATCCTATATACCAATGAAATTTATGATGCACTTATTAAGCCCAATATATTTGAATTTCAAATTTTAAACTTTAAAACCAATTTTATCCAATTAATCATTTTCCATGCATACCATATTCCAATTTAACATTTTAAATCACATGAAATCAAATTTCATGTCTATAATATATATACATCCAAAAAAATATGTTATGGCATATGAAATGTAAGAGTAGACACCCTAAGCTATATGACATCTTATTCAAACATTTCGAATTAAACATACATACAACATAAAAAAAATTTTTTTTTATTGACAGGCTCTTAATCTTTCCTATACTAATCTAATTAGTACAAAATATCCCAAGACATCCATTAGTCTTCAAATCTCACTATAAGATGGTGTTGGCTCCTTTTACGATTTCGGTGCTCCAAATTACAACAATTGAAACTTTTATATTGGAAATTAAATTTCAATATTTGTAAATAATGTCCTTATAGCCTGACATCTCAAAACCAAAATCAACATAAAAATAAGGACTAGAAAAATTTATGACCAAGTTAAAATCCATTTATCACATGCAAAACAATAACAATTCATCTTGTGAATATTATTTTGTACCTACTCATCTAAACATGCATATCAATATTTAAAACTCATATAAATATATAAAAATAATAACTTTAAATCAAAAGATAAGGGTTAAGAACACTTTTCAACCTTTGCTCTCGATGCCAATTGTAGGAACCACTTTCATAGCACAGCGGAAACACGTTAGACACCCGGATTGGACTTGAAACATTTTTCTGCCTTTCTCTTTGAGTGGCCAAATGTTACCAACACTGAATTTTTGATTTTGTTTTGGATAAAATTTCATCCCTAGAACGACCGTGAATAGCAGCACAAAACTGGATTGTTTTGCACCCGAAGTGCGCCCAGTTCACTGCCTGAAATAGTTCTTTATTTGCGTATCTCACTGCTGTATTTCAGGTTTATTTTTCAATTATAAGTTGCCTCAACACAGCCCCACACAGCCCAATGTGTTCTCCAAAAATTCTGGATTAAGAACAAAAAATCGAGCCCCATTTCTATTGGACAATTATGACCTATAGCATCACTTTTTGTAAAAGACATTGTATTTTTGTAAACTTTAACTATGTGACGAAGGAAATTACTCTTGTATCATTTTGTAATTAGATTACTTGGATATATAAATGATAAAAGTCCTTATGGTTAAACTAGATTAATAAGATTTGAGACAATATTAATCCACGAACGGTTTAATCATTAAATATCACTAGTCGTAGTATTAACTAGACTGGACATCGATAATGCGGAATAGACTAGTATTACACTTGTGAGCGTTATGGAAGCTTAACGGCATAGTTCTCATATATTTAAGTATTGGATACGTAGGCAAGTATGATAAGAGGTTCTATTAGCCGTTGGACCGGGAATAACTTCACTCTGGATAGACCCCTCGGAATCCTATTAGTATTATGACTATATGTCTATGTGAATCTGAATCAGGGTAGGTGTACGTGATCTTTAACCTGAGATTTGCATCGTTAATACTTGCGACAATCAATTTACTTTGGGTTTGGTCGTCTGGAGCTTTAACAGGTTCTGTGTACGCCTCTGCTGAGGTTTACTGAGAATCGTAGTGTATTGGGTGTGATGTCAAGATGAGAGTATCACTTCAGTCATATGGAGATGATGATCACGTAGGATACGGTACTAGTACTCTTATATACTGTAGCTATCAGGATAATATGGCTAGTTCATGATTATCCGATTATAAAGACTAGTTACGCGAGATCTGATAAATGCTTCATACGGGTAGACACAATTCCAGTCCTAGGCCTAACATGTGACATCCGATACTGGATCGTATTACGCAATACTTTGTATACTAAGCCTGATACAGATTATATATTCTTCGTTGAATATTTCTGGAGAATTGGGTAGGCACGGTGTTTTACTAGAAGACAACCATGTCTTGTAAATCGGTGAGAATATGGTACAGGTACGCACGTGTCGGATAGTTCGACAATCGTATTTACTGCCAACATATCCAGGGATCTCTTGGGTCGCTTTCCAAAGATTCACCAATGACATTTGACTCGAACAGAATTAATCTGGAATTAATTATGAGAGAGAAATTAATCTGGGATTAATTGTGGCAAAAACTAATCTGGGATTAATTCATCTAGAAGAGAGAACGCGATTAATTTCAAATGAATTGATTAAATAATATATTGGATTTATTAATTGAAATTGGATTTCAATGCGAAATTAAAATTGAATTTTAAATCGCGGAAATGAATTAATTTAGAATTAATTTGTTAGTGACTTTCGTAATAATTTTTCTAGGCATTATTATTTAATTAAATTGGATTTAATTACGTCACGATAGAAAATTCGTTTAATCGGATTAAACGAACCCGTGCCCAAAGTGTGTTGTGTTAGCCAACTTGAATTTGGAATTTAATTAGGTTGGACCCACAACTTACATCAACTTGACACTTGATGGAAGTAGTTGGCAACATTTATGGTTGGACTTAAAATATACACAACAACTAAAAACACATGAACCAAGTCAACTTTTGAAGTTACTATTAACTCTCATCTTTCCTCTCTATTTGGTCGAACTTCTCCCTTCTTATTATTGAATTTTCATTGCAAAAATTCATCAAGCTAGCACTTAAGGAGTTAAATCAAGGTGATAGGGAAACTCATCAATGAGTTTGGAATTCAATTTAAAGCTTGGAGCTTCCATCATTCAAAGAAAATTTTCAACTTCTCATCCGCTCAATGTAAGTTAATTCCACAAACTTATCTTGATTATTCACACTTGAATCAATGTTTAAAGACTTTGGGCATGTGTAGGACACTAATAGTTTCACCAATGTTATGCGCGGTAATGAGAAAAAATTATGCTCACTGCCGTGGGTCAAGGAAGAAGAAAGAAGATGAGTTTTGGTTCAACACCAAATGGACTTCCGTGCTATGTCTCGTTACCAATAGAAACTAGTGTGGGCTAGACTCACAAAACTAATCCCTAAACACTTAGAGATTAATGTTACACAAGATTTTTTCTTTATTTTTCTTCTTGTTATTTTTCTTGTTTTCTCAACACTTGAGAAAGTTTGAAGAAGAAGAAGAATGAGGCTAGAATTGCATATAAAAACTTAGCCAAAAAAGAAAATTAGAAATCCTTTTATACTTGGGGTTATTTGTTTCCAAAATAAATAAAACTCTTCCCCTTCCACCAAGGAGAATTTCGATCAAGGTATGGAAATTCTAATAAATTTTTGTACCATTAATTTTTAATTACCATAATTAAAATGATGTTATAAAATTAAAACGTCATCACCCTTTTAAAGGATGTAACTCCCAAATTTAAAATCAAGAGTTTTGCAACCTAATATAACTCACCAAGAGTTTCCAAATTTAATGCAATAGTTTTGCAACTTAGCATAACTCACCAAGGGTTTCCAAAACCTAAAATTTGGAAATTCCAAATTTGGCCTTATTAAATTATATCATATAACATTTAATATTATGTATTCAATAATTATCATATAATTATTAAAACCATATATTAAATTTTAATATAAGTTTCAAGTGTGACAAAATAACATTATTAATCAAAATATTAATATATATACATATTTGAATATATTATTGGACTATCCAATTATGCTAAATCCACTACAATATATTGAGCTAGCACGGGGACTAAATGGATCTGCGGTTCCGAGCTCCAATGATCTCAGAATATTAATTAAACTCTTAATTAAATATTCTGAATTATTAACTCCGAGTTATTCCACTAAAAATTTGAAGATGCACTCTCGCTGCTGCATATAGTATATCAAGCCAAACCACGTCGATGTCCATCGATATAGTCATTACATACGAATTAGCCCTTTAAGAGTATCTCATAATTAGAGCCAGGTTATAATGTCCGTTATACTCCTCTAATTATTTTTACTTTAAGTACCATTGATTCTCTAATGAATGATTTATTCATAACAATTATGAATTTTAATCTTCCTATTCGTAATAGAAAGACTCGAGCGCTCTAACCATTCAAGTACCGAATCATCCCTTAAGAAATATACTTCTCCACTTCTCGCAAGAATGGGTGAACTTCATATCTATGTAAAACGTCTCTAGCTACACACCAAACCATGTCCCCAAATACTTAGTCTTCCATGCGGGATTGCTACACCAACCTCACTTTTGTAAATCAAAGGACATAGTCTGCCATGCAAGAGTTTATAGTATACTCAGGATTAAGATCAATCCATATATGACAATCTTGTAGATCGAAATAAATTTCTTTATTTAACAGAAATTATAAGAACCTAATTTCTATTTGGGTCCAAGCCGATATGATGACATCATACAATGTACCTTTTTTCTCACGTCTCTATATAGACAATGTCGGATCAAGATCGCTATATAGTTATAGAATAGACTGCAGCTATAGATAAACCATAAACAAAGTACCCGATTTATTAGCTCTCTATGGACTATTTTATATTACTAACTTTAGACTATGTCTGAAGGCACTCATACACTAAGGCCGAAGGAACATGAGTAATCTAGGGTAAACATGATAATATGCAATATGTTATATTAAAAAAACACTTTCATAAATGAATAATGCATCATTTTATTTCATAAAATATAATACTGTTTACATTATATGTTGCTCTTGGGCATATCCCAACAATTATTTCATGTAAAAACTATATTCAATCAAATGCAAACACTAACTCAACAAAATAATCTCAGCTACTCTATACAAATATATGACTATGTATTGACAGATCCTAGTGACAATAGTGACACCTTATAATTTCGATTTCTGTCTCCGGATCACAATGGCTCACTAGATACTACCTGTAAAACCTGTGGAGTGGGGGTGAGTTCTAAAGAACCCAACAAGTGGTGAAAAAAAGAAACAACAAAAAGATTTAAAATTTAAAACAATAATAACTAAATAAAACCATAACTTTGCTGGAAATATAAGTCTCAATCATTAGATCAAAATCTCCAAAATCAATTGAGCATCAAAACATTTTTAAAAATTTTTCAATATACCTCAAAAGAAAAGCCTATGTATATGGGTATTATGTATCATCGTCTCCCAAGATAATGAATTTGATAGGTAGCTAGTGCCATGTAACATCCCCCATACGGGAATATTACTGGTAAGCAATAGATCTCATTGTCGCCTAAACCTCTAACTCCTGCACTAGGATATTTGTTCTTATCTTAATAATATGCAATGCTTTACTTAATCACACATGTAACTTAATAACTTAAATAAACTTAAATGCCGGGGGAGATACATATCGCTGTCCCCCCATACACCCAAGTGGAGCCAGAAGTGTAAATCCATGACTTTGGGGCGTTACGTATCGTCGTCCCCCAATCCACTGAACTAGAGCCGGTAGTGCTGATCCATGCTATTACTTGACCCTGAAACTAGGGTTTAGAGGCATTACGTATTGCCGTCCCCTAGCCCTGAACTACTTGTGCACATGGTCTCTGTCCGTCAATTCTATAAGTAAGTGCTGAGGTAAGTTTCCCCCATGCCTCGAAAACTTAAAAGTAATACTTTTAAACTTAAAACTTTCAAATCAAATCTCACATAATAAGTAATTGATAATTAAATAAGGCTAACGCCCTAAAACTTTAAAGATAAGTCTCAAACAATAACAAGTTTATACAAATCAACTTGAAAGAAAAGCTTGCACTCACATATTGGAGTCCGATCAAGATACCTTCATGTTGCTGGGGGTGAACGCAGTTCTGATGGGTATCTATATGGGATACACGAGGTTAGAATCACAAATTACAAAATACGGTTCGAAAACAATTTAAGTTATTTAACCTAGTTGGATCTCTTAGAATATTTCTATCCCTTTAAAGAAATGTAAAATAAAATTTAGGTCCTTAATTACACATTGCAACTTCTAAAACAAATTCTGAACTTTTGGGCTTGCGTCGCGACGCCGGTCCTATCAGCGTCGCGACACGCCCATACAAATTTATTAAACATCTCTGCCTCATTCGCGTCGCAACGCAAGCTTGGTGTATCGCGATGCGCTCTTGATTCCAGGACCATATTTTATTTCTCCAATATTAGCCATAAATCTCATTTCATTTCCACACAAAAACTTTAATACATCAAATACCGTCATATAACACTCCCTAACATCATATCACCACCAAAAATCCCATCACCTTAATGCCGTAACTAATATGAGATATCAAAATTTACCCAAACATTAACTTCCTAATAAAATAATCATTAATATTCAAATTTCCACTAATCATCAACATACTACTATCATCAATCCATTAAAACTCAAAACATCCAAGTTTGGGTCATGTCTTACTCACCTTAAATCTAAGTCTTTCTTTTCAAATGGGTTTCCCCAAGCTTTTTCTTTTCCTCATATGGTTGTTTGATTATGATAGTTCTTGATTTTTCTCCTTAGGGTTTTGTAAAAGAAAACGAAATTGCTTCTTTTTCAACCTCTCAACCCCACGCCCAAAATAAGAAAGAAAATGTCAATTTATTTGTTACTTCATCTTTTTACAATTCAAGAAGTTAGAAGATTTTTCTAAACATTTAGACATCATTTGGGCTTACAAATTGGCCAAGTATAAACATATGTATATTAAGCCTACATTCTTTTTAATTATTACAAGAGGGCTCAAGCTTAAGTTAAGTTTGATTTAATAATAATAAAATAGGCACTTCTTTATTCTGCACATGGGCCCATTAATCATCAATAGGCTCATTAGGCCAGGAAAAAGTAGGGTTCTAAGGGTTCAAAGTCGTCTTACTAATGGGTCATTATAAATTCTCCCCCCTTAAAATGATTCGTCCTCGAATCGAAATATTTAAAGGATAAGGTGTGTACCTTCGTCCGTGAAGAGTTGGAGGGTATTGTTCTTTTATAGTTTCATCCGGTTCCCAGGTAGCCTCTTATTCCTTGTGATGTTGCGAAATCACTTTGACTGAAGGAACCCATCGAGATAGTAAATTCCCTATCTCTCTACTCACGATAGTTATTGGTTGTTCCGAATAAGATAACTCTTGATGAATATTAACTTTAAGGCTCTAACACATGAGATTCGTCATGAAAATACTTCCGTAACATAGATACATGAAAAACCAGATGTATCCTGTCCATGTTGGGTGGGAGCGCCAATTCATATGCCTTTCCTCCAACTCTCTGAAGTATCTAGAACGGCCCGATAAATTGGGGCTGAGTTTACCCTTTTTATTGAATCTCATGACTCCCTTGAAAGGAGATATCTTCAGAAACATAAAATCCCCTACCTGAAACTCCAAATCCTTCAGGTGATCAATATAACTCTTTTGGCGACTCTGAGCTGTACTCAACCTCTCTCTGACCAGCTTTATTTTTTCTACTGCATCATGTACTAAATCAGGTCCCAATAACTTCTACTCCCCGGCTTGAAACAATCCAACTGGCGATCTACACTTCCGCCCATACAAAGTCTCGAATTTGCTATTTGAATACTTGCTTGGTGACGATTATTATAAGTAAATTCTATAAGTGGTAAATACTGGTCCCAATTTCCCTTAAGCTCAATTACATAAGCCTGCATCATATCTTCTAAAGTCTGTATAGTGCGCTCTGATTGACCATCAGTTTGAGGGTGAAATGCTATGCTAAATCGTAATTGTGAACCCAAAGCCTTCTGAAATGACTGCCAAAACTTAGAGGTAAACTGAGAATCTCGTTCGAAGACAATTGAGATAGGCAATCCATGCAATGACATTATCTCATCTAGGTATAGTTTGGCATACTGGGCTATTGTGAAACTATTCTTAACTGTAAGAAAATGTGCAGACTTGGTCAATCTATCCACAATTACCTATACAGAGTCACACCATTTCGAGGTACGCGGAATCCTAACGATAAAATCCATAATGATCTTCTCCCATTTCAACTCGGGAACATCTAAACTCTGTAACTTCCTTGCTGGCCTCTGATGTTCAGTTTTAACCTGCTGACAAGTGAGACACCTTACAACAAATTCAGCCATATCATTTTTCATGCCATCCCACCAATACAAATCCTTAAGGTCGTGATATATCTTGGTGACCCCAGGATTCATGGTGTAAGATGAAGTATGGGCCTTGTCTAATATCGAGTGTTTCAACTCTAGAAAGAAGGAACAAGAATTATATTATGCTTCTTGATTAGGTATTCACCGTCTAAATAATACTCATCCTCTGTACCTTAATGTAATCGATATCTAATCTGTTGCACCTCAGGATCTGCTTCCAGTGTAACTTTGATTTCATCAACGAGGGTGGATATAACTTGAATCTGCGCCAACAACCCTCATTGTTCCGTCACTTGGAAATTTACTCCATCTAGCACACAAATTTGAATTTGTCTGACTGGACGCCATTGCTCAATTGGCAAAATGAGCCAAACTTCCTATAGACTTCCTACTTATGGCATCCACCACAACATTAGCTTTGCCCGGATGGTACTGAATGGAGCAGTCATAATATTTCAACAACTCCACCCATCTCCCATGCCTCAAATTAAGCTCATTTTGGCTTTGGATATACTTAAGGCTTTTATGATCGGTGAAAATTTCAAACCTCTCACCTTTCAAATAATGCCGCCATATCTTCAGAGCAAAAATTATTGCAGCCATCTCCAAATCATGAGTGGGTAATTTTGCTCATAAGGCTTCAATTGTCTAGAAGCATAAGCAATCACTTCCTTCTCTACATCAATACACAGCCTAAACCAAATCTAAAAGCGTCATAGTACACTGTAAATCCTCCTGATCCTGTTGGCAATGCAAGAATAGGAGAAGTAGTTAATCGGCACTTGAGTTCCTAAAAACTTACTATTTTTCTAAGTCAGTCGTGTTAGTGGAGCAGCTATCCTGGAGAAATTCTCTACCAATCTCCTATAATACCCTACAAATCCCAAGAAACTACGAATCTCTATAAGGCTTTTAGGCCGATGCCAATTCTGAATAGCCTCAATCTTCTGAGAATCTAGCCCAAATCTTTCCTTGGACACCACATGCCCCAAGACTACCACACTTGTCAACCAAAACTCACACTTCGAGAAATTAGCGTATAACTTTTGTTCTCTCAATACCTGCAACATCTGGTCCAAATATTCCGTATGCTCCTTCTCACTACGCGAATACACCATAATATCATTAATAAAGACTATCACGAACCGGTCTAGAAAAGGCCTAAACACCTTGTTCATCAGATTCATAAATGTTGCTGGGGTTGGTTAAACCAAATGACATTACTAAAAATTTGTAATGCCCAAATCTGGTTCGATAAACCGTCTTCGGGAGATCACTCTCCCTAATCTTCAAGTGATGATAACCTGATTGTAGATCGATATTTGAGAAGCACTGTGCCCCCTGCAACTGATCAAATAGATCATAATTCTTGGCAATAGATGTTTATTTTTGATTGTCACATTATTTAGTTGCCGATAATCTATACATAATTGCAGTGTCCCATCATTCTTCCTCATAAACAACACCAGAGCACCCCATGGAGACACGCTAGTGTGAATGAAGCCCTTATCCAGCAAGTCTTGTAACTGTGCCTTCAGCTTACTGAGTTTGCAGGGGCCATTCTGTATGGAGGAATCAATATAGACTGAGTTCTTAGTATAACATCTATACAGATCTTACTCTTTCTATCCCAAGGTAATCCTGGCAACTCGTCTGGAAACAGATCATGATACTCATTCACCACCAGAATCTGCTCCAGTTCTAGATTTCCCACTCTACTATCTGTTACATATGCCAAGTAACCAATATTTATCTTCTAAAGTAGGTTAAATTGCTACATAGTTAATATCAAATTATGAGGCGTTACAATTCTACCCCATTGATAGACTTTTACTGTTCTACCGGTAATATGTAGCGTAACAGTTTTCTCCAGATAATCAAGTACCGCAAGGCATTTAGCAAGCCAATCTATCCCCAGAATGACATCAAAGCTCAAAATACCCAACACCACTAAATTGGCATAGGAAAGATATCTGTCAATGTCTATAGAACACTGCCTCACACCTTGTGTAGCTTTTAATGGGTCACCTACTGGTGTAGCTATAATGATAGAAGAGTCTAAAGGATCGATGTCCCAGCTAATCTAAGTCAAAAAACATGGTGCCACAAAAGAATATGTAGCACCAGAAACAAATGACACCCTTGCTTGTACAAAATCAATTAGCCATGTACCTGTAACAATTGCATTAGATGCTTGTGCCTCCTGGGGGTAAGGGTATACACCCTGCCTTGAACTCTACTGGAAGAAGTCTATCCCCGATCACCAATTGACTGCCTTCTACATCCTACTATCTGTCCTCTACTCACTGGCCTCTACTCTCATTCTCTTATATTTCTGTTAGGCTGTTGCTGGGGTGTAGATGAGGTGGCACTGAAAGATGACAACAGCTCTACTGGTACCGAGTAGTCTCTCTTCAATTAACCCATTTGCCCATACCAATAGCAACCTTTACTCCCAGATCTACAAGTCCCGGTATGAGCTCTTCCATAAATCAGACACTACGATTGGGTTCGCCCAAACTGGGCTATTGAGGGAAAGGAAACTACACGAGAGGCAACACTCTAAGCTGGCCTACGGTCCAGACCCACTTGAATTGAACCCTTGTCTCTACGCATCGTAGGTGGATCTGACATCTACTACTGTCTCCTCCATGTCTATAGATGTCAAAATACCCAACACCACTAAATCGACATAGGAAAGCTCAAAATATCCCACTAGTCCTCTTGTCTGATCTAGATTTCTTTCGAGACTCCCTATTTACTTGTCTTTCTTTAACTCGTGCTTCAATCGCAAGGCAGCATCTATAACCTGGGTGTAGGTAGTGGTCTCAGTAATATGAATAGAGCATAATAAATAGTCTTGAAGTCCATTCAAAAACCTCTTCACCTTCATTTCCTTTGTACTGATCAGATGTGGGGCATAACGAGACAATCGTGTAAACCATATATCATACTCAAAAACTATCATCTGCTCACCATGTACTTGTTGTTCAAACTCACGGGCCCTGGCATCCCTGATACTCTACTGTAAAAATCAAGATATAAAGGTCATACTAAACTTCGCCCATGTCAGAGGAGGAGTTTCTCATCACCAACCATCCTAAAAGGACATAAACCATGTATTGGCGACATCTCTCAGCTGAAAACTGACTAACTTCACTGCTCTCTTCACAGAACACCCCAAAGTTGTGCATATCCAATAAGATTCTTCAATGAAACCACAACGATCAGTGGAGGTCTCTATTCCCAAAAATGTGGGAGGGTGAAGCTTCCGAAAATCATGTAAAGATACCAGTAACTCTTGTCACCGCATAACCTGAACCATTAATAAAGGTGGCTCATGTGGCATAACAGAAGGTCCGGCTTAAAATGTAGTAGGGTCTGGTATATTTGGAGAAACTACTGTTTGGTGAGCACATATACACCTACTGGTGATGCTAGAATAGTAACAGTGGGTTCTACAGCTCTCGGCTTTAGACCTGGTGGATGCGGTTGACGGGTAATCAATTGGGCTAAGGCTGCTACTGATTACTGAATCTGTTTCAAACCCATAATTACTGGGTTATTGGGTTAGACCACAGGCACATCTCTACCTTCCCCCATAATACTCTCATGAACAGACTACTCATTGCCCTCTATCTGGCTCAAGGGGAGGTACTACTGATCTTTGATACAAGTTTATGCCTTGAGGCACTCTACCTTGCTTGGGTCTACCCCTTACATCGGTTCTTCTCTTAGGTGGCATGTGTAAGTGTTCCAAGAACATTCCAAGGTCTCTAAGTTGTGATTTGTGTGTGAATAAATCAAAAGGGAGTTGCGGAATACTCATACTGATAGGTTGAAGTTCAAAACTTTTTCTTTGATGTAGAAGCTCCAAGCATATGAAATGAATTCCGAACTCATAGATGAGTCTCCTTATCACCTTCTTTTGACTCTAAATGTGCTAGCAATTCCATGGAAAGAGCTTGTAATTTTCGGCCATGTAGAGAAAGAGATGAGATGATGAATAGTGACCTTATCCAACTTCCAAAGTTTGACCACTTTAAATAGTAAGTTGAGTTTTAGTATTAGGTTGAGTGAAATAAAAGCAATCTAAGCTTTTTCAACTTAATACCAAATTCCATCACATGTCAAACATGTTGATGTAAGTTAGTGGGCCCCCACTTAAATTCTAAATTTAAGGTTGGACAATGCAACACGCAACTTCGCTCAGACATGGGTTTGTTTAATTCCGAATTAAGTGAATTACCGTTGCGACTTAATTAAATCTAATTTAATTAAATAATTATGCATCGTATAATTATTACGGAAGACGCTTGTGAATTAATTCTAAATTAATTCTTTCGCTCGAATTAAAATCCAATTTTAATTCCTCTTTGAAATCTAATTTCAATTAATATATCTAATATACTATTTTAGCCCAATAAATAAATAAAATAGCAAAATCCAATTTAACTATTAAATTTATTTTACTGATTAATTCTAAATTAATCGCGTTCTCTCTTCTTGACGAATTTAATCCCAGATAAATTTTTGACGCAATTAATCCTAGATTAATTCTCTCTATGATAATTAATTACCAGATTAATTATTACCGTAATTAATCCCAGATTAATTTTCACCTTCATAATTAATCCCAGATTAATTCTGTTCGAGTCAAACATCATCGGTGAATCTTTGGGAGGCGACCCAAGCGATCCCTGGATATGTTGGCAGTAAATACGGTAGTCAGACTATCCGAATATGTGAGGTCTGTACCATGTTCTCACCGATTTACAAGAGATGGTTGGCTTCTAGCAAAACACCGTATGAAGTATACGTTGTATTGCGTATTACGATCCAGTATTGGATGTCACATGCTAGGCGTGAGGCTGGAATTGTGTCTGTCCCGTACGAAGCATATATCGAATCTCTGGTAACTAATCTCTATAATCGGATAATCATGACCTAGTCATATTTTCCCGATGACTGTAGTACTTAAGAGTACTAGTTCCGTATCCTACGTGATCATCATCTCCATATGACTGAAACGATACTTCCATCTTGACATCACACCCAATACACTACGATTCTCAGTATACCCAGAAGAGGCGTACTCGGAACCTATTAAAGCCCCAGACGACCAAAACCAAAGTATATTGATTGTCGCAAGTATTAGTGATGCAAGTCTCAAGTTAAGACCAAATACACCTACCCTGAATGCAGACTCCCATAGATGCATAGTCATACTACCAATGGGATTCCGCGGGATCAATCCAGAGCGAAGCTGTTTCCGTACCATCGGTAAACACAACCTCCTATCACACTTGCATAAGTATCCAATACTTAAATATATGAGAACTATGCTGTTATGCTCCCATAACACACACAAGTGCAATACTAGTCTATTCTGCATTATCGATATCCAATCTCGATAATACAACGACTAGGTATATTTAATGATTAAATCTTAGTAGATTAATACTGTCTCATATATCATTAATTCGGAACTAATCATATGGGCTTTTATCAGTTATACATCCCGGTAATCCAATTACAAATGATAAAAGAGCAATTTCCTTTTATCACATAGTTAATTTGTACAACAACACCATGTTCTGTACAAATAGTGATGCTATGGGTCATAATTGTCCAACAATCTCTCATTTGGCCTATAGCCAATCACTCAAGTGTCCTACACCTGAACTATGTACTGGTTGCTCAAACATCTGCTGAGAAACAGCTTTCATCAGTGGATTTGCAAGGTTATCATCTGATGCGGTTTATTAGATCATCACATCGCTACGATGTATGTGTTGGGTTTCTGTTATGTCCCAAGGATCAAATCAAGCATTGAAACACATGTGAATACACAAAGGAGAATGGCGGAATCATACTCACTTTGATCGGATTGGATGCTACGAAGAACAAAACTTTTTATGCCCTTTGAGTGAAGCTCTCGGCCATGGTGTTCTTTGTCCTCCATCTTCATCTTCAAGCTCCAAGCTTTATCAATGATGATTCAAAGCTCAAAGTGGGTTTCCCTATCACCTTGTATGCCTCTAATATGTGCTAGCACCTTGAAGACTTGCCACAAATCTTCATCTTTCTTCTAATAGTTCTCAGCCAAGCCTTGAAATGGTGAAGAAATTGGTTTCAAAAACCAAAAGGAGAGATGGAGTATTTGGCCTCCATGGCCGAATGTAGAGAGGGAGAGGAGAGATGATTGTCTTTTGGTTTTGTGTATCTTATACACTTAAATGAATTTCCAAAATTCATTTACCAAAATTTTTACTTTTCAAAAGTCAAAAAGCAAAAGGCATTAAACCCTTCCATCATCACACATCACTATTCACATCACATCTATTACTATTCATGACAAGTTGTCAAGTCACTCAAAGTGACTAGACATCACATCAATCAAGTTGTCAAGTCACATCACTCAAAGTGATAAGTGATTTGACGCTTGAAGTGACTAGCAATTTGACGCTTGATTTGACTTGCGTGTCGCACTCGAATTCGAAATGCGAATGCGCTCACAAATAATCCCGGGCTCGGGTTCGCTAATTCTAAATTAACAAATTTTCTGTTGCGTCGTAATTAAATCTAATTTAATTAAATAATCATGCCTAGCATAATTACTATTCACGTCGCTAACGAATTAATTCTAAATTAACTCGTTCGCCCGAATTAAAATCTGATTTCAATTCCGCGTCGAAATCCAATTTTGTTTAATATATCAAATATATTAATTTATCGATTAATTCCTAATTTATCGTTCTCTCTCTTTAAATGATATTTTATCCTAGATAAAATATCTCCGTAATTAATCCTAGATAAATTTTCTCTCTCATCTAATTAATCCCAGATTATTAAAGTGTGAGTCATATGTCATCGGTGAATCTTCGGGAAGCGACCCATGAGATCCCCGAATTTGTTGGCAGTAAATACGGTTATCGGACTATCCGAATACGTACGTACCTAGTACTACGTTTTACCGATTTACAAGACAAGGTTGGCTTCTAGCAAAGCACCATGCCTTCCCAACTTTCCAGAAACATGCTTACAGGAATAAGCGATCTATATCAGGCGTAGTATATATAGTATTGTGTATGTCGATCCAGTATCAGATGTCACGTGCTAGGCTTGGGGCTGGAGTTGTGTCTGCCCCGTTCGAAGCACATGTCGAATGTCTGATAACTAGTCTCTATAATCGGATATACATTACCTAGTCATAATATCCCGATAGCTTACAGCATTTAAGAGCACCAGTCCCGTATCCTACGTGACATCATCTCCACTATGACTGGAGTGATACTTCCGTATTGACATCACACCCAATACACCAGCAGAGGCGTACATAAAACCGGTTAAAGCCCTGGATGACCAAAGCCAAAGTATATTGATTGTCGCAAGTATTAGTGGTGCAAGTCTTAGGTTAAAACCAAATACACCTACCATGATTTCGAATTTCCATAGACACATAGTCATACTACCAATGGAACTCCGAAGGGGTCTATCCAGAGCGAAGCTGTCCGTACTATCGGTAAAACACAACCTCATATTACACTTGCATGAGTATCCAATACCCAAATATATGAGAACTATGCTGTTATGATTTCACATAACACGCACAAGTGTAATACTAGTCTTTTACGCATTTATCGATGTCCAATCTTGATAATACTCTAACTAGGGATATTTAATGATTTATCCTTCGTGGACTGATACTGTCTCATATCATTCTCAATCCAGGAACAAATCATAAGGAACTCCTATCATTTATACAACTTGGTGATCTAATCACAAATGATAAGAGAGCAATCTCCTTTGTCACATAGTTAATTTTTACAACAACACCATGATCTGTACAAATAGTGACGCTATGGGTCATAACTGTCCAATAATCTCCCACTTGGCTTATAGCTAGTCACTCGAGTGTCTAACACCCGAATTATGGACGGTTCACTCAAACTACTGAGGAAAATGTCAGCGGATTTGCATGATTATCGTCTGACTTGATTTATACGATCATCATATCGCCACGATGTATGATCCGAACGAATCAGATGAATAGTCGAAGTATATATCTGGATCGTTGATGAGACCATTAAATCTTTAGCCTGTGCTGACGCCTAGCTCAGCTGCTAACAGAACTATATCTAATCTAATTAGATTTATTATCGACCCAGATGGCTTCCATTGATGCCTCAGCTGCAGCAATTAATCCGTATTTGTTGTTTATACTGTAGTAGTATTTTGCATGGAAGATTTCCAGCTTACTGTTCCTTTATTCAAATTGTATAGTACCGTTTAGCGACTTACAGTCATTTTATCGGCTAGGAAACTTGCTGCAGTGATCCCAATCACTTCAAGTTCTTCTTCTCCATAGTTTAAGACAGCTTCCTTAGTTCTCTAAGATACTAACGGATGTTCTTAACATCAATCTAGTGACTATCACTTGGATTGGCTTGTTTGTGACTCCATATGCTCAAAGCGTATGAGACACCAGGTCTTGTACATTTTTCAATGTACGAGTTCTCAAAGAGTATCAACAACTTTAAATCTATCCCAGTAGATCTTTATTCCTAGAATAAAGGTTGTTACTCCCAAGAATTCTACGGAGAATTTTCATGAAAGCCAAGCTTTTACAGATTTTATTATGTGAATATCATTTCCAAGAAATGACATGTCATCATTATTTATAGGACTTTCACCATCAGTGCGCTCCCACTAACCTCCTTATATACACAAGAATCATTTATGTTTTGAATTAAATCATAAACTATTATGATTACATCAAAACGATAATTCCAAGAACCTAATGTTTGCTTCAATCCAAACAAGGATCGAATAATCTGCAAACCTTGTTTGCTAGTTTTGGTACGACAAAACCGTCAGGATATTGTAAACATCCTCCAAAAGGTTTCCTTTTCAGGAAAGCGATTTTTCGATTCTGCTGCCATATTTCATAAATGTAACATGTAGCATTAGCAAGCATTATCCAAATGGATTTTAACGTGGCAACAGGTAAAAGATTTCATCGTAATCAACACTATGTTGATAACGATACCTTTCTGCTACAAGCCTAGCTTAATACGTTGGTATGTTGCCATCCATGTATGTCTTCCTTGAAGACTTATATAATACCAATAGGCACAATGCCTTACGGTACATCAACTAGTGTCCAAACATAGTTGATATACATGGAATCCATTTCGGACAGTATGACACTTTTCCATAATAGAGAGTCAATACCTTGTATCACTTCATCATACGTAGTCAGTTCTTCTTCCTCAATAAGATTGACATCTTTATGATGTGAGATCAGAAACCCATACCCCAGGTTGTTTTTCTGACTCTCTCCGATCTACGCAGTTCTTGTGTATTCGAAGATTACTGGTACAGTTTCATCCTTGACGAACTGTTTGTATTCCATTAAGGACTTGGTGCCTTGAACAGTATTACTGTGATTTTCATCGAGTTTTACTATCCTCCCACTTACCACTGCATTTCGGTATTCCTCTTAGGAAAACCGCATGGCGAGCAACAATTATAATATTCTCTTGTGAGATGTATAAGTACTATACTTTTGTTACCCTAGGTTAACCAATTACATCAAGCACTTATCCTATTTGGGTTCTAGTTTGGTATCATCCAAACATATGCCCAGCATACCCAAATTATCAGGAATGAGAAACCCAGTTTCTTTCCCGTTCATATCTAATATGTAATCTGTCAAACAGATTATTATCGAACCTTATTCAAAATAAGTTCTGCACTGTTTATGCTTATCCTTTGAAGGAAATGGTAGCTCAGAGCGACTCATGATTAATCTTATCATGTCCAATAAAATTCGGTTTATCCTGTTCAGACACACCGTCAAATTAACGTGTTCCGTGAGGAGTCCTTATTTGAAAGAATACTATACTCTTTCAAGTATATTATAAACTTATTGCTTAAGTATTTTCCATTACGGCCTCACCGTGGCGTTTTAATACTTTAGCCAATCTGTTTGTTTATTTCGTGTCGAAACTTTAAAAGTTTCCGATTTGTGTTCTAGAAGAAACACATAACCATAACGCGATGCCACATCCATATAGGTCATGAAATATTCATATCCTCATCTAGCCTAGCTAGACATGGGCCCACTTATTTCACTATGAACTAGGGCTAACAGGTCTGTGGCATTTACAGTTTTACCAAGTAAATAGTGTTTTGGAACTTTGCCCAATAAACTAGATTCGCAGACTTTATTTGATTGGAATCAAATCAGTCCGAGTACCCACTCTTCAAAAGTGTGGATATACGATTCTTGTTTTAGTTGTCTCAGACAACCATGCCACTTATAAGTTTCATCTGATCAAATCAGTTTGAGCTATTTGTTTGTCATGTTTTATGTTCGAGATTTATTTACATTCAAAATATAAATACTGTTATTCACATCTAATGTGTTTATCTCAATATCATCTTTATATAATAAAACTCTTTAGTGTTCTAGAATATAAAGGTAAATCCGCAACGGATTAAACACTGAAATAAAGATAATGTTTCTAGTCAAACTAGTTACATTATAACAGTTTCCTAATTTAAGTACACACCCGAAGAGTAGTTCCTAATCTTAGGTACCTACGGTTAAAACAGCGACTTTCGTCCCGTTTCCAATTCGCAGAATAATCTTATCTGAAGTCAGTATCCTGCTCATAGCAGATGCTGCACACCAATACATAATTTATGTACCACAATAAGTATCTAAAATTCAATTTCAATACTAGTAGTGAACATAATTTTGACAAACATATTTGAAGTTAGAGCCTTGCTCGTCTTCTTTAATTCCTTCATGTCTGCCTTGTCCAAACGGCAGTCACGCTTCCGCGATTCCGTTTGCCACAATTTAGGCAGACATTTTGGGATATGTCATTTATCTTCCCAGAAGATTATAATGATTTTGCCTTTGCCCCTTTTCTACATTCTAGAAGCCTTTGGCCAAGCCTTGGCCATCTAGAATATCGAAGTAAGATGCGCCTTGCGGTACTTGCCCCATTGCAAACTTTGACTTTGTTTCCTTAAGAATAGTCATTAACTCTCCAAGAGTTATTATTGCAATTTAATACTTCTTAAGATTTAAATATAAATCTATGAAGTTCCTTCAATTTCAACATCATACTTTAAGGATTTAATTCTTAGTTCTGATTAAGAAATTAAGGAGTCTTTTTGACAAGTTTAATGTATTAAGCACTAAAGTTATCATTATATGAATCTTCCAAAGATCATGCTCTACTAATTTGCTTAACTTTGGGCTTAGGCCTAATATGTTATTTTATCAAATAAAGTAACTTATTAATTTCCAGGACCATCCTGAAATTTTATTCTCAATTTGAAAATTAAACCATTTAAATATATTTTCCCTAGGATTATGTTTTAAATGTCAATTTTTCAATTTCATCTTGATTCTAATAGTCCAACTATTTAATCAACGAATATAGGTACTATTAAATATAATGATTATTATAGTCCAACTATATTAATCAACTATACTTTAATTGGTTAAATTCAATTATATTGATTACTATAATCCAATTATAAAATCAACTATTTATTGAATTAGTTTGAATATAGTCCAACTGTTTTATCAAAACAACGATTTAAATATTAGTCCAACTAACATTTAATTTATTTGACGAATGATATTTGTTTGAGCGCGTATGGCAAGTTATTAAACGAATATTGCAAATCTAAAACTTGCCTCCCACTATATTTCGGCGAGCCTCTAACCCTCTGTCGAGTACTCGGGAAACCGTGTTTCCTAGTGGGCTAGGATCTCGTTAAATATCACACAATCTTGACTTTGGCCAGCAAATTGTATGATAATTAACTAGGTAGATCTCTAAGATCAATTGGATCCAATCCAATTCCTAGATCCGGTAGGGGAACATCCAAGTCCGAAATATATATCTTATATATGCCAATGCATCCAATGTATTACCTAACTTTTTCCTCTGAATCAATTAAGCCTTGGCTTTGGCACAACAAGCTTAATGATTCCAGTTAAGCGCGACCCATTGACCATGGAAAGCTTCGTAATCAATGTCGATGGACAAGAAGTGGTCTTGACTTTGGCCAACAAACCACAACTTGGACAAGACACTGACATAGAACAAAGCTCTCGTGATTCAAACACATCCTTGACAGACAAAGGCCTTGACTTTGCCCAACAAACCAATGTCGTCTAAGATCTTGAGTAAGAATCACTCAATGGAAGGAAAAACGCTTAATAAATTACGAGGGTTTTTTCGCGTGCAAATTGACAACCAATTTATTATGTTTGTTAAGGTCTCATCATCATACACCCTTAAACATGCATTCTAAACACATAATAAAGCGCATATGAATAAAATAATAATGATATGCGGATGGATACTTTACACATTGATCCTAGATCAAATCTCTCACTTTCTCTCTCCCGCTAGCACATGTATTTACTTCTACCCGTTACACTACACTTCTAAAGAAACCTCATTTACATTGAGGGGAATAGGTGAGAAGAGAATACAAAGAATTTAGAGGTGAAAGGCTGGACACACAGGTCCAATTAATAAATTCCAAATTTATTACAATAATTTCAAAAATTGTCCCACCCATCTAATATCCATCCGATATACATATTCATGCATCGCAACCATGTATTCACACAAGCATGCTATCAATCAATCTAATCAAATTAATTAATCTGATAATTAATGACCATCCAATGTTCAAACAACGATTTGATTTTGCGCGAGTCAAACTCATTTTACGAATAAGTATTCAAAGTACGAATTCATGAATTAAATTAAACTACAATATTAAATCCAATTTAATATGTATTTAATACTAATCCATATTTAATTCCAAATTAAATACTACACTTTACAACGAACCTTTACAACTTAAATTCCAAATTTAATCGTTACGGGTCTCAAAGCCCGATTTACGTCCAACATTAATTTAATTAAAGTCCATTTAAAGGAATCACCCTTATTTGCCTTTGAAACCAATTTAGGCCCATTAGGCCCAATTAACATTAAAGGTCCATTAGTCGCATTTGGGCTTTATGGAAGTGGTTTTGGGCCCAATTGGATCCAACCAATTTAGCCTAAACCCAACTTAGTACAACCAAGCCCAATAACAACATAACAAGCCCAATTTAATTAAACCATAAAAATCCAATTTCATAATTTAATTAAACAAAGTGCATTACACAATTAATTACACAATTAACATTTCTAAATATCAATTAGCTTAATTAATCATGCTCATTAACAACAAAACATGTCCAACACATTTCATCAAAAATCAAACCCATTTTACATGCTTATTTAGTCACGGCCATTTAGGGTTTTCCAAATCGATTCCGAATTCAATCCATTAAATCCTAAATCAACATTCCCAACATGATTCCAACTCATCCAATGATCAAAATCAAAAAATACCATGACTTAAGACACAATTATACATTCGGCCAAGCTAATGCAATTGGGAAAATTTGATCTAACTCAATATTCATCAAATTGATCATGCATAACACCATGTTCTCATCATTCAAGCATATATCAACAATCAATTTCATCAAAACATGCTCAAATCAATTTTACCCAATTTTAACCCTAAAACGTTTCATGCTCAAAATGGCTCTGATACCATTGTTGGGTTTCTGTTATGTCCCAAGGATCAAATCAAGGATTGAAACACATGTGAATACACAAAGGAGAATGGCGGAATCATACTCACTTTGATCAGATTGGATGCTACGAAGAACAAAACTTTTTATACCCTTTAAGTGAAGCTCTCAGCCATGGTGTTCTTTGTCCTCAATCTTCATCTTCAAGCTCCAAGCTTTATCAATGATGATTCCAAGCTCAAAGGTGGGTTTCCCTATCACCTTGTATGCCTCTAATGTGTGCTAGCACCTTGAAGACTTGCCATAAATCTTCATCTTTCTTCTAATAGTTCTCGGCCAAGCCTTGAAATGGTGAAGAAATTGGTTTCAAAAACCAAAAGGAGAGAGGGAGTATTTGGCCTCCATGGTCGAATGTAGAGAGGGAGAGGAGAGATGAATGTCTTTTGGTTTTGTGTATCTTAGACACTTAAATGAATTTCCAAAATTCATTTACCAAAATTTTTGCTTTTCAAAAGTCAAAAAGCAAAAGGCATTAAAGCCTTCCATCATCACACATCACACATCACATCACATCTATTACTATTCATGACAAGTTGTCAAGTCACATCACTCAAAGCGACAAGGGATTTGACGCTTGAAGTAACTAACGATTTGACGCTTGATTTGACTTGCGTGTCGCACTCGAATTCGAAATGCAAATACGTTCGCAAACAATCCCGAGCTCAGGTTCGCTAATTCCAAATTAACGAATTTTTCGTTGCGTCGTAATTAAATCGAAATTAATTAAATAATCATGCCTAGCATAATTGCTATTCACGTCGCTAACGAATTAATTCTAAATTAACTCGTTCACCGAATTAAAATCCGATTTCGATTCCGCGTCGAAATCCAATTTCGTTTAATATATCAAATATATTAATTTATCGATTAATTCCAAAATAATCGTTCTCTCTCTTTAAATGATATTTTATCCTAGATAAAATATCTCTATAATTAATCCCAGATTAATTTTCTCTCTCATCTAATTAATCCCAGATTAATAAAGTGCGAGTCATACGTCATCGATGAATCTTCGGGAAGCGACCTATGAGATCCCTAGATTTGTTGGCAGTGAATACGGTTATTGGACTATCCGAATACGTACGTACCTAGTACTAAGTTTTAACGATTTACAAGACAAGGTTGGCTTCTAGCAAAGCGCCATGCCTTCCCAATTTTCCAGAAATATGATTACAGGAATAAGCGATTTATATCAGCCGTAGTATACATAGTATTGTGTATGTCGATCCAGTATCGTATGTCACGTGCTAGGCTTGGGGCTGGAGTTGTGTCTGCCCCGTACGAAGCACATGTCGGATGTCTGGTAACTAGTTTCTATAATCGGATATACATTACCTAGTCATAATATCTCGATAGCTGCAGCATTTAAGAGCACCAGTCCCATATCCTACGTGACATCATCTCCACTATGACTGGAGTGATACTTCCGTCTTGACATCACACCCAATACATTACGTTCTCAATATACCCAGCAGAGGCATACACAGAACCGATTAAAGCCCTGTACGACCAAAACCAAAGTATATTGATTGTCGCAAGTATTAGCAGTGCAAGTCTCAGGTTAAGACCAAATACACCTACCCTGATTTCGAATTTCCATAGACACATAGTCATACTACCAATGGAACTCCGAAGGGGTCTATCCAGAGCGAAGTTATTTTTCGTACTATCGGTAAAACACAACCTCCTATTACACTTGCATGAGTATCCAATACCCAAATATATGAGAACTATGCCGTTATGATTTCACATAACACGCATAAGTGTAATACTAGTCTTTTACGCATTTATCGATGTCCAATCTCGATAATACTCTGACTAGGGATATTTAATGATTTATCCTTCGTGGACTGATACTGTCTCATATCATTCTCAATTCAGGAACAAATCATAAGGACCTCCTATCATTTATACATCTTGGTGATCTAATCACAAATGATAAGAGAGCAATCTCCTTTGCCACATAGTCAATTTGTACAACAACACCATGATCTGTACAAATAGTGACGCTATGGGTCATAACTGTCCAACAGTATGATCTTACGAAGAAGATGAAATAGTTGAAGTATATACTTGGATCGTTGATGAGACTGTGGTTTTTTAGCCTGTGTTGTAGCCTAGCTCAGCTACTAACAGAACTACTCCTAATCTAATTAGGAATATTATAGATCCAAAATGCTTCTTTTGCTGCCTTAGTTGCAGCAATGTTCCGCTTTTATTGTCTATTCGGCAACAGTTCTTGCTTGGAAGATTTCCAACTCAATGTTCCGTTACTCAAACTATATAGTACCCATATTTTGATTTATAGTCATTTTGTCGGTTTGGAAACTTGCAGCAGTGAACCCAGTCACCTCAAGTTCTCATTCTCCATAGTTTAAGAAAGCATCCTTAGTTCGTCTAAGCTACTTAAGGATGTTCTTAACATCAATCTAATGACCATCACCTAGATTGGCCTTATTTTGACTTCATATGCTCAAAGCATATGAGGCACTAGGCCACGTACATATCTTTCAATGTACAAGTTCTCGGAGAGTGCTAATAACATTTAGATCTATCCCAGTAAATCCTTATTCCTAGAATAAAGGTTGCATCTCCCAAGTATTCAATGGAGAATTTTCATGAAAGCCAAGCTTTCACCGATTGCATTATGGGAATGTCATTTCTAAGAAATGATACATCATCATTATATAGGACAATCACTATCTGTGCACTCCCACTAACCTTCTTATAAACACAAGAATTATCTTCGTTTTGAACTAAACCATATACCATTATGATTACATCAAAACGCTGGTTCCAAGAACCTCAATGCTTGCTTCAATCCATAAATGAATCAATTTAACTTGCAAATCTTGTTTGCATGTTTTGGCATGACAAAACCGTCAGGATGTTACATACATACATCCTCTAAAAGGTTTCCATTAAGGAAAGCGATTTTGGCATTCAACTGTCATATTTCATAAACGAAATATACAGTTATAGCAAGCATTATCCGAATGCATTTAATCATGGCTACATGTGAAAAAAATTCATCGCAGTCGACACTATGTCTTGGACGATACCCTTTCTATACAAGCCTAGCTGTGTACATTTGTATGTTGCCATCCATGTATGTCTTCCTTGAAGACTCATATAGTACCATTAAGCACAATGCCTTTTGGTACATCAACCAGTATCCAAACATGGTTGATATACATGGAATCCTTTTCGGACTTCATGGCATTTTGCCATAATAGGGAGTTGATACCTTGTATCACTTCCTCATAAGTAGCCGATTCATCTTCCTCAATAAGATTGACATCTTCATGAGGTGAGATCAGAAACCCATACCTCCCAGGTTATTTTCTAACTCTCTCCGATTTACGTGATTATTGTGTATTCGATGATTGCAGTATAATTTCATCACTGATGAACTGTTTGTGTTTCGTTAAGGAATTGGTGCCTAGAATAGTATTACTCTGACTTTCATCAAGTTTTACTTTCATCCACTTCCACAACATATAGGAATTCCTCATAGGAATACAGCATGGAGAGTAACAATAACATCATTCTCTTGTGAGTTGTATAAGTACTATACTTCGGTTTCCTTAAGACAACCTACAAATGGGCACTTATCCGATTTGGGTTCCAGTTTGATATCATCCAAATATTTAGCATATGCCTAGCATTCCCAAATCATTAGGAGTGAGAAACCCGGTTTCTTTCCTGTTCATATCTAATATGAAATCTGTCTAACTGATTTATATGGAACCTTATTCAAAATAGTATTGCATTGTTTAATGCGCATCCCCAGAATGAAATTGGTAGCTCAGAGCGATTCATCATAAACCTTACCATGTACAACAAAGTTCGATTTCTCTGTTCAGACATACCGTCAAATTGAGGTGTTTCGGGAGGAGTCCACTGTGAAAGAATACTATACTCTTTATGATAATCAAGAAACTTATTGCTTAAGTATTTCCATAACAGTTCAATCGTGATGTTTTAATACTCCTGCTGGTCTATTTATATACTTCATGTCGAAACTCTTTGAATTACTCAAAAGTTTCTGACTTGTGTTTCATAAGCTACACATAACCGTAATGTGATTCCACATCTGTAAAGGTTACGAAGTATTCATATCCACTTCTAGCCTAGCTAGACATGGGCCAACTTACGTCACTATGAACGAGGGCTAACAGATCGGTGGCATTTGCACTTTTACCAAGTAAAATGAATTTTAGGCACTTTGCCTAATAAACTAGATTTGTAGACATCATTTGAATTAGAATCAAGTCTGTCCTAGTACCCACTCTTCGAAAGTATGGATATATGAGTCTAATTAATGTGTCATAGACAACAATGACATAAATAAGTCTCAACAGATTTATTCAGTTTGAGCTATTTGTTTGTCTTGTTATTTTTATGAGATTCATTTATATTCTAAATATAAATAATGTTATTCACATCTAATGTGTTTATCTCATTATCATCTTTATAACAAAAACACTTAGTGTTCTAGAATATAAAGGTATACCCACAACAGGTTATACTAGATATAGAGATAATGTTTATAGTCAAACTAGGTACATTATAACAGTTTCCTAATTTAAGTACATACCCAAAGCGTAGTTCCTAAACTTACGTTTCTAAGATTAAAACAGAGACTTTCGTCCCATTTTCGACTCGCAGGTAGATCTCAACTGAAGTCAGTCTCCTGCTAATCAGCAGATTCTACACATCATTGCATATTTATGTACCACATCTAGAATAAAAAATCCAATTTTGAAATAAGTAGTGAACATGTTTATGGCAGACATACTAGAAATCGGAGCCTTGCCCCGCCTTCACTTCCTTCGTGTCTTCCTTGTCTATATGACATTTACGCTTCCAGTGACCCCGTTTTCCATAATTTAGGCAGACATATTGGGATATGTCCTTTTTGTCTTTCTAGAAGACTGTGAAGATTTTCCCTTTGCTCTTTTCTACACCCGAGAAGCCTTCGGCCAAGCCTTGGCTGTCTGGAATGTCGAAGTAAGATGTATCTTGCGCTTCTTGCTCTTTTGCAAACTCTGTCTCTGTCTCATTGAGCATAGCCATTAACTCTCCAAGAGTTTTCTATTGCAATTAATACTTCTAAGATCTAAGTTTAGATCTATGAAGATCCTTCAATTTCAATATCATATTATAAATATCTAATCTTTTGTTCTGACAAAGAAATTAAGGAGACTTTGTGGCAAGTATAACGGATTGAGCACTAAAGTTTTCATCACCATGAGTCTTCCAAAGCTCATGCTCTACTATTTGCTCAACTCCAGGCTCAGGCCCGAGATGTCACTCTATCAAATAAAATAACTTCTCGGCTCCCAGGACTATCCTGAGCTTTAATTCTCAATCTGAAAATCGAAGCCGTTTAAAGACATTTTTCACCCAGGATTGTATTTTAACGCTAATCTTTCAGTTTTCTTGATTCCAATAGTCCAACTATCTAATCAACGATTTCGGGTACAATCGAATATAATGATTTCTATAGTCTAACTATATAATCAACTATAATTGATCGGTTAAATTCAAATATATTGGTTACTATAATCCAATTATATAATCAACTATAAATGAAGTAGTTTGAATACAGTCCAATTGTTAAATTAAAACAACAATTAAATATTAGTCCGACTAATATATTTACATTTAAATAATGATGAAAAATGAAATGAACGCATATTGGAAAGTATCTAAATGAAATTACAAATTTAATACTTACCTCCCACTATTTTTCGGCGAGCCTCAAACCTTATGTAGAGTACTCGGGAAACCTAGTTTCCTAGTGGGCTAGGATCCCGTTAAATAACACACAACCTTGACTTTGGCCAATAAGCTGTATGATATTTAACTAGGTAGATCTCTAAGGTCAATTGGATCTCATCCAATTCCTAGATCCAGTAGGTGGACCTCAAAGTCCAAAACATATATATAATATATATGCCAATATATCCAATATATTTTCCTAACATTTTCCTCTAAATCAACTAAGCCTTGGCTTTGGCACAACATGCTTAATGATTCCAGTTAAGCGGGACCCATTGACAGTGGGAAAGCTTCATAATCGAGGCCGATGAACAAGAAGTGACCTTGACTTTGGCCAACAAATCACAACTTGCCCAAGGCGTACGATATGGAACAAAGCCTTCATGATTCAAACACATCCGCGATAGACAAAGGCCTTGATTTTGGCCAACAAACCAATGCCAATCTTGGATCTCGAGAGAGAATCACTCAATGGAAGGAAAATGCTTAATATTTGTTGAGGGTTTTGCCTTAATTGGCAACAATTAATTATCTTTGATTAGGTCTCATCATACACCCTTTAGCATGCATTCTAAAAGCATTATAAGGCGTGAAAAAATTAATAATGATATGCGAATGGATATATAATACTTCTACCCAATTACATAACACTTATAAAGAAACCTCATTTACATTGAGGGGAATAGGTGAGAAGAGAAATACAATGAGAAAGAGGTAATAGGCTGGACACGCAGGTCTAATTTAATAAATTTTAAATTTATTACAATAATTTTCAAAATTGCCCGCACCCTTCTAATATCCATCTGATATACATTATTCATTCATACATCCAAGTATTCACAAATAGCATGTTATCAATCAATCTAATCCAATTAATTAATCTTTGATTAATGACCATCTAATGTTCAAACAATGATTTGATTTGCGCGAGTCCAACTCGTTTAAGAATAAATACTCAAAGTATGTATTCTTGAATTATATCGAACTACAATTTTAAATCCAATTTAAACTATATTCAATACTAATTCATATTTAATTCCAAATTAAATAATTACACTTTTAAACTGCCTTTTAGATTTGGATTCCAAATCCAATCTTTATGGTCTCAAAGGCCCAATTAGTTCTGATACTATTCAATTAAAGTCCAATGGGCTTTCAATCAATTCATTAGGCATGGGCTTTGGCAATATGGGTCAAACCCAATATGCTAAGGCCCAATTAGGAATCACCCTACGTCAAAAATAAATTTAGGCCCATTAGGCCCAATTAAAATTTGAAAAGCCCAATTATCATATTTGGACTTTATGGAAATGGTTTTAGGCCCAATTGGATCCAACTAATTATCCCAAACCAAGCTTGGCCCAACCAAGGCCATTAAGCCCAAATACAACTATTCAATTAATTCATTATTCCAAATTACAAATTAATTCAATTCAAGTGTAATTACTATAATTATTAATTAATCTAATGCTTCCAAAACACTAATTAATTATATTAATCATGCTCAATATTTCCAATTCATGTCCAACATAAATTGAAGCAAAATCAATTCTAAACATGCTATATAGCTCACGGCAAAGGCATAGAAATTATCATGTAATTTGATTTCAGTCCAATTAAATCAACATCTAACATACATTTCATGCCACCATACATCCAATTGCTAATTTTTTTCAAAAAATCATCCTGAACTATTACTAGGGTAAATTCGGCCAAGTGAGGGAATTTGAGGATTTTTGATTTTTGATCCAACCATTTTTTCTCAAATTCAAAGATGCACAAAATCCAATTCATCATCATCCAAACTCAACCAAACAATCAATTTGGTTAAATCAAGCTCCAAGCCAAAAAATCCCAAATTAAAGTTTACAAACCCTAGGTTCAAATCAAACTTAGAATCGGCTCTGATACCATTGTAAGTGTTCCTAGAACATGCCAAGGTCTCTAAGTTGTGATTTGTGTGTGAACAAATCAAAAGGGAGTTACGGAATACTCAAATTGATAGGTTGAAGTTCAAAACTTTTCTTTGATGTAGAAGCTCCAAGCATATGAAATGAATTCCAAACTCATAGATGAGTCTCTCTATCACATTCTTTTCACTCTAAATGTGCTAGCAATCCTGAATTTTTGAAACAAAAATTCCATGGAGGCCGCTTGTAATTTTCGGCCATGTAGAGAAAGAGAGGAGATGATGAATAGTGACCTTATCCATCTTCCAAAGTTTGACCACTTTAAATTGTAAGTTGAGTGTTGGTATTAGGTTGAGTGAAATAAAAGCAATCTAAGCTTTTTCAACTTAATACCAAATTCCATCACATGTCAAACATGTTGATGTAAGTTGGTAGGCCCCACTTAAATTCTAAATTTAAGTCGGACAATCCAACACGCAACTTCGCTTGGACCCGGGTTCGTTTACTTCTAAATTAAGTGAATTACTGCTGCGACTTAATTAAATCCAATTTAATTAATTAATTTTGCCTCCCAAAATTATTACGAAAGTAGCTTGTGAATAATTCTAAATTAATTCTTTCGCGCGAATTAAAATCCAATTTTAATTCCGCTTGGAAATCTAATTTCAATTACTATATCTAACATACTATTTTAGCACAATTAAATAAATTAAATAGCAAAATCCAATTTAACTATTAAATATATTTTACTGATTAATTCTAAATTAATCGCGTTCTCATTTCTCGACGAATTTAATCCCAGTTAATTTTTTGATGCAATTAATCATAGATTAATTCTCTCTATGATAATTAGTTCCAAATTAATTATTACCGTAATTAGTTCCAAATTAATTATTACCGTAATTAATCCTAAATTAATTTTCTCTCTCATAATTAATCATAGATTATTTCTGTTCGAGTCAAACATCATCGATGAATCTTTGGGAGGCGACCCAAGAGATCTCTGGATATGTTGACAGTAAATACGATAATCAAACTATCCGAATACGTGCGTACTCGGTACCACGTTCTCACCGATTTACAAGACATGGTTGGCTTATAGCAATGCACCGTGCCTTCCCAATTTTTCCAGAAATATTCTTTAAAGGAATATATAATCTTTGTCAGGCGTAGTATATATAGTATTGCGTATTATGATCAAGTATCGGATGTCACATGCTAGGCCTGAGGCTGGAATTGCGTCTACCCTATACGAAGCATATATCGGATCTCTGGTAACTAGTCTCTATAATTGGATAATCATGACCTAGTCATATTATCTCGATGACTGTAGTACTTAAGAGTACTAGTTCCGTATCCTACGTGATCATCATCTCCACATGACTGAAGTGATACTTCCATCTTGACATCACACCCAATACACTACGATTCTCAATATATCCAGAAGAGGTGTACATGAAACCTGTTAAAGCCCAGGATGACCAAAACCACAGTATATTGATTATCACAAGTATTAGCGATTCAAGTCTTAGGTTAAGACCAAATACACCTACCCTGATGCAGACTTCTATAGACACATAGTCATACTACCAATGGGCTTCCACGGGGTCAATCTAGAGCAAAGCTGTTTCCATACCATCGGTAAACAAACCTCATATCACACTTGCATAAGTATCCAATTCTTAAATATATGAAAACTATGCTGTTATCCTCCCATAACACGCACAAGTGCAATACTAGTCTATTCTGCCTTATCGATGTCCAGTCTCGATAATACTACGACTATGGATATTTAATGATTAAACCTTAGTGGATTAATATTGTCTCATATCTTATTAATCTGGAACTAATCATATGGACTTTTATCATTTATACATCTCAGTAATCTAATTATAAATGATAAAAAAGTAATTTCATTTTGTCATATAGTTAATTTGTATAACAACACCATGTTCTGTATAAATAGTGATCCTATGGGTCATAATTAACAGCATAGAAATCTAAGAAGTTAAGAGAGAAAAGAAAATAGTCAATTACAGGTAAAAGAATTATAAGTGATTAGAATGAGACAAGCCTCGAGACAAAATTACTAGAGTAAACAGTCATTTATATATAGTAGTACCCCAAATATACCACATATACTCGCCACTGCTACTCCCTTACTGCAGTCACTGACTTCTTAGACCATGCTCTGATACTATCTTTGTAACATCCCCCATACATGAATGTTACCAGCAAGCAACATATCTCACTGTCTCCTAAGCCTCTCACTCATATACTGAGATATTTGTTCTTATCTTAATGCTACACAATCCTTTACTCAATCATACATGTAACTTAAGAACTTAAATAAACTTAAATGTCGGATCATGAAACCAAGTGTATGTATATATAAATTTCTGAGAGTATATAAGGTATATATAGTACATGTGCATCATAAAACTCATATCAAGGATATAAAAAAATGACATCAAGAAAATATATTCTACATGAACATAGATCTGGTAAGGTGGACCCGATGACTAGCGACTGTAGTATAACACTTGTCCTCGAACTGGGTCTTAAAAAATGGCTCATGGCTAACCAAAAGAAGAATCCTGCAAAAGAGCTGGGAAGTGGAGGTGGTGATTCCTAAGGATCTCAATGAGTGGAGCTACAAAATAAGAAAACTGAATCAGAACATCTGAGTAAAATCATTTAATCTGAAAATGCTTTTGAAAATTTTGCTTGAAATCTAGGGTCTTTTCCTTAAATCCGAAAAAAAGCCTTTCTGAAAACTTCTGTGAAAAATATCTCTGGCACTGTAGAAAAACTTATTGTATGGGGGCATTACGTATCACCGTCCCCCCATACACCCAACTAGAGCTAGAAGTGCAAATCCATGAATTTGGGGAATTACATATCACCATCCCCCAAAGTATGCCACTCATATCCCTGAAACTAGTGAACTTATGGCGTTATGTATCGATGTCCCCGAAGCCACTGAACTAGAGCGGGTAGTACTGATCCATGCTACTATCTGACCCTGAAACTAGGGTCTAGGGGCTTTATGTATCGTCGTCCCCTAGCCCTGAACTACGTGTGCACACGATCTATGTCCGTCAATTCTATAAGTAAGTGCTGAGGTGGGTTTTTTCCCCTATGCCTTGAAAAACATAAAAGTATTGCTTTTAAACTTTAAAAATTTCAAATCAAATCTCACATAATAAGTAACTGATAATTAAATAAGGCTACGCCCTAAAACTTTAAAGATACGTCTCAAACAATAACAAGTGTATACAAATCAACTTGAAAGAAAAGCATCCACTCACAGATTAGAGTCCGATCGAGTTCCCTTCACGTCGCTGGGGGCGTACGTGGCTTCTGTTGAGTATCTATATGGGATACACGAAGTTAGAATCAAAAATTATAAAATACGGTTCGAAAATAAATTAAGTTCTTTAACCTAGTTGGATTACTCTCTTAGAACATCTCTATCCCTTTAAAGAAATGTAAAATAAAATTTAGTCTCTACACTGCAAGAAATAACATCTTTAGTGGCGAAATTACATGTTGCCACTAAAAGTAAAATTTTAGTGGCGAAAATATATTTCGCCACTAATTCTTTATTTTTAGGGACAAAATATAATTTCACCACTAAAGTGAACTTTTAGTGGGGGAAAATACAATTTTAGTGGGGAAAATACCCCACTAATTAGGAAAAAATTTTGGCGCTCCTTTCACGGTATTCTAGAGCTCCCAAAATAAAATTTTCATTTACAAAACAAAAATCCTCAAAATCAATCTTGCCCACCAAAATCCCAATATTCCACCAAAATCAAAAAATCCACCAAAATCCCTCAGTATTTCTTCAAACATCCACCAAAATCCCACCCTCAGCATCAAACTAAACCCACCAACAATTCTTCAAAAATCCTCAACACTTCTTCATCATCAAAATCACTTCTTCTCAAGCTATTTATTAGGTGGAAAAATATTTATTTCTAATTTTTAGTCGATGATTTTGAAATCTCTCTGTAGGACTCAGAAATCGGCGACGTTGTTCTAGGCTCGCGGCCTAGTTGGGAGTACGAAATAGCCTACGAGAGACTAAATCGGAAAAAAAAATGGAGTTGCCACCCATTGTGAACTGGGACAAATATATATGGCCACACTCACCCCTTGCAAAGGAAGACCTCAAACCGTTGGGTTCGGAATGGTCCCTACTTATGCCACTTATAATGAATGGATTTATTCGATAATATAACCGAGTCTACGCAATATATATATATTCAAGAATAACCTATATCTACTTCGCATTCATAAAAAGAAAATCCTATAGCTAAGTTTGCATGCTTTAAAGTAAGTCATCATAACGGTAAGCACGCAAGTACATAAACGCATCAAATCAATAACATGATAATATAAATAAATAAAGACTTAAACATAAACGCAAATTAAATTCATAATGCGAAGAAAATAACTAAATCATGCGTAAAGAAATAACATACTGTAGGACATAGAAATCGGTGATGCTGTTCCAGGCTCGCGGCCCGGTCGGGAGTACGGAATAGCCCGCGGGGGACTAAACCGGAGAATAAAGGAGTCGCCACCCGGTGTGAACCGGGAAAATGATTTAAGGCCGCACTCACCCCTCGGAAGGGAAGACCTCAAACCATTGAGATCGAAATGGTCCCTTACTTATGTCATTTGTAATGAACAGACTTGTGCAATTTTAACTAAGTCTACACAACATACATTTATAAAAGTAATCTACATCTATATCCCTATACGACCTATATCTAAGTTTTCATGCTTCAAAGATAAGTCAGGAAGTGGAAAACATAACTCATGAATACTTAAATTAATACATGCGGAACAAACATGTGACCAAGGAATTTGGCTGTTCTCAATGTTGGACCTCGCATACCCGGTTGAACGTATTCCACGTCAACCGAGCACGCCGTGTTCGAGACAATAAAATAAAATATAATAAAGGGTGCCCTCAGGTTTTACCTTTTAAGTCGCTTCTCGGGAGTACGTTTCGCGGTGTCGGAAGGGTTATCATTTCTGCTGTTTTTCCTGGTCCGTTGTTTATACTATTTTCACTGGTTAACTATTCCTGCTGTTTTCTCGGGTTCACTGTTTTTGCTGTTTTATCTGTCTTCACTCGTGGTTTCCACTCGCTGTTTTCTCTGATTCACCTACTATTTCTGCTCACTGTTTTCTCTATTTTCACTGCAGTTTTCAATATATTTTTGGGCCGATTTTGGGACGGTTTTGGGGCTATTTTGAGGTGTGTTTTGGTCACTATTTTGGACTATTTGAGGGTACAATTTGGAAACTTTTCCTGGACTGTTTTGGTCGGTTAGGGGCTATCTTGCTGTGGGCGTTTGGTGCGTGAAATATGGGCAGTTTGTGGAGGCTGTTTTTTACGTGTGCATGGGCTGCATGCAAGGGTAGTTTGAAGGCTTGAATGGAGGGCAGTGAGCTGTTGAATGAAGGAGTAATTTGCGTGAGGCAGTGAGTTGTGTGAGGGGCAGTGGATGTGAGAAGGATAGTGGCTGGTAGTGTGTGTTTGAACTTTGTTTGTGAGGGCTTTGGGCGTGAGCTGTAGTGTATGTTTGAGGGCGTGTGGGGCTGTTTGAAGTGAAGGTTATGGACGTGAGCTGTAGTGTATGTTTGAGGGCGTGTGGGGCTATTTGAAGTGAAGGTTATGGACCTGAGTTGGAGGCTATTTGTGAGGGGCGTGTGGGGCTGTTTGAAGTGAAAGTTATGGACGTGAGTTAGAGGCTATTTGTGAGGGGCGTGTGGGGCTATTTGAAGTGAAATTTATGGACGTGAGTTGGAGGCCATTTGTGTGGGGCGTGTGTTGAGGGGCAGTGTGTGAAAGGAGGCAATTTGGTCGGTGTTTATATCTAGGGTTTATGTGAGTTGCTGGTAGTTTGGAGAGGCTTTACGTGATGAAGGCAGGTGGCGTGGGGGGCTTTGTCGTGTGCTGTTGTGAGAGTGAGCTGTTTGGTGCATTGGGTTTCAACGTGTTTATTATGAGTGGCTTGGCGAGAGTAGTGAGAAGCGTGGCGAGGGTTGCTTGGAGGTCTCTTGGCTTGATGAGGGTTATGGTGACGTGATCTGCTACGTAAGGGAGTGCTGAACGGGGCTGCTTATGGCTTTAGCGTCAGGGATGAGTGTAGTTTGACTTGAATGAATTATATGTGAGGCTGTTTGAGTGACTAAGGGGTACGTGAGTGTAAGGTTGTTTAGGGTGAGAAGAAGGATGACGAAGGAATAGGAGAGAGGATCTGTCTAGGGTTCTGTTTTGGGTTTTATTGTGGTTTATTTGCGTGAAGGCTGCGAGAAGGATATGAGGGCTGTGTGTTTAATGACTTTGTGCGTGAGGGGCTCTATTGAAGATGGGTTGCCGAGAGTGATGAGAGTGATAAGGGCTTGCTACGTTAGGGTTTTTTTTATTATTTAAATTTGTTGTTGTCGTGAGTCTATATTTGGGGAGAAGAGGAGGGCTCGAGAGAGTTGGTGGGATATGAGGCTTAGGGTTTGTGAGCAGTGTGGTTGAGTTTACAAGGTTTGTGGCTGCTAGGGTTTTATATTTTTTGGTTTAGAGAGAGAGAGGCCAAGATGAAGAGAGAGAGAGAGTCGTGATTTGTGAGTTTAGAGAGAACAGAAGATGAATTGTTAGGGATTGAGAAGTGAGTCCTAAGGTTTGGTTTATGGGTCTTTTTATAGGAGTGGGTAGGGTTGTCCTTATACGGGTAGGAAACAGAGATTGTGTAATTAGGGGGATATCTTTTAATTAGTGTGTTACAGGGAAATGATTTCTTTAATTAGGGAGCTGATTTATTTAGTTTAGGAAAGGGATTTGTTTAATTAGGAAGGTGATTTAATTTAATTTATTTAATTTGTGACTTGTGTTTTAAATGTGTTAATTATTTTTGGATTGGGCTTTGGGTGAGATGGGCTTTGGATGGGTACGGGGGTTTTGGGCCAAGGATGTGTTTTAAAACAGAGGTCCAACAAGCGAACCCGAAGCGAAACGAGTGAATTAAGTCCAACAGAAATGTCAATTCTTAACTCTTTCCTTTCGACATCCGTTTCCCGCGACTTCCACAATTAAAGAGGTAGTGTCTCCATGTGAGACTCATTATCGGGATTTATATGCAAAAATATAGTGGCTACAGTCGCCCCCACTTTGATGGGACTTGTGCAGTATATGAAAATGACAATCCTATCAAAGTTATGCAATGCATTTTTACTTACCTGGCTCGCCAGCTGCCACCTGACTTTCCTGCTACTTCGTACTGAGTTGATATGGTGGTCCATTTTCGAACCGCTACTGAGTTGAGATGAGGGTCTTGTTCCCGAATTATGATAGTGGTCTTGTTCCCGAACTGAGTTGGGATGAGGGTCTTGTTCCCGAATTATGATGAGGGTCTTGTCCCGAACCACCGAGTGGGTTTTGTTCCCGAAGTGAGCTGAGGGTCTTGTTCCCTGAATGAGTTATGGGTTTTGTTTCCGAAGTGAGCTGAGGCTCTTATTCCCTAAATGAGTTGTGGTTCTTGCTCTCGAAGTGAGCTGAATGTCTTGTTCTCTGAATGAGTTGTGGGTCTTGTTCCCGTTAGTCTTGTTCCCGATTTGAGTTGAGGGACTTGTTCCCGTAGGTCTTGTTCCCGATTTGAGTTGAGGGTCTTATTCCCTGAGTTGTGAGTCTTGTTCCTGTGGGTCTTGTTCCCGATTTGAGTTGAGGGTCCTGTTCATTGAGTTGTGGGTCTTGTTCTCGTTGTGCTGAATGTGATGGCGAGGTGCTTTTGACCCCTGGGCTTTATTCCCGAACCACCTATGGGCTTTGTTCCTGAACTATGTAGAGAGTGGGCTTTGTTCCCTGGGCTTTGTTCCCGATCTGTGCTGAGTGGGGGCTTTATTCCATGGGCTTTGTTCCCGAACTATGGGCTTTGTTCCCGAGCTGTACTGAAGGTGGGCTTTGTTCCCGAACTGAATTGATTGTGGGCTTTATTCCTTAGATCGAGATGAGGGTACGAGCTTTATTCCCGAACTGAATTGATTGTGGGCTTTATTCTCGAACTGAATTGATTATGGGCTTTACTCCCGAACTGAATAGAGAGTGGGCTTTGTTCCCGAACTGTCCTGATGTGGGATTTGTTCCCGAAACTATGTTGACTATGGGCTTTGTTCCCGAGCTATACTGAATGTGGGCTTTGTTCCCGAACTGTGTTGACTGTAGGCTTTGTTCCCTGGGCTTTATTCCCGAACTTGCGTTGATTGTGGGCTTTATTCCCGAACTGAATTGTGGGCTTTGTTCCCTCGGGCTTTGTTCCCGGACTATTTGTCTTTGCCGCTTTTCTTCAAAACCTGTGAATCAAAAACAAAACAAAAAATACATGTATGTGACGTGTATGCATGTATGCGTGGATGTATCTTTTATTCCGATGGGTTAGGCCTTACTAGTGCTCCTTGGTGCCATTTACCTACAAAAGTCTTTGGTCGCCCCCTGGGCCTGCTCATAGTTCTTTTCTGTCGATTCTCTCTTGGTGATTGCTCAGTTTCCTTCAGTCTTATTGCTCAAGATCTCGATAAATCCCTCATTCGCGGGGTGGTTAATTGGTCACCCCCAGTCTTGGCTTAGCTTTCTGTTCTTCGCTTCTTGCACTAGGTCGAAGTAGATCATGTGACGTGACGTTCCAAAATTGCTGATGATGTGGGCCTCGACCCGGGGACTGATCCCAAAACTGATGATGATGCTGATATGGCAGCTGGCATGCTAAACCCTAGTCCCGAGGCATCGCGATTGCTTCTCCATACCCAGAGTGTCGCAGTAGTGTCTCCATACCCGGAGTGCTATACCCGACATGCTAAACCCCATACTCGAGGCGTCGTGGTTGCGTCTCCATACTCGGAGTGCCATACCCGGCATGCTTAACCACATACCCGAGGTGTCGTAGTTGCTTCTCCATAGAGTGTCGCAGTAGTGTCTTCATACCCGGCATGCTAAACCCCACCCGAGGCGTCGCTGTAGTGTCTCTATACCCAGAGTGTCATACCCGGCGTGCTAATAATGTCTGTCTCTATACCCGGCGTGCTGATAATGTCTGTCTCCATACCCGAAGTGTCATACTTAGTGTGTTGATAATTTCCGTCTCCCTACCCAGAGTGCCATACTCGGCGTGCTGATAATGTCTGGGCCTCAAGCCTGGGACTCATCCCCAAAATCGATATTGATGTGGGCCTCTCCCCCGGACTTATATTGTGCGGGCCTCGCCCCCAGACTGATACTGATGTGGGCCTCGCCCCCAAACTGATACTGATGTGGGCCTCGCCCCCAGACTGATACTGATGTGGTGTTGCATATCAACATGTTGTATTGCCTCTCACGAGATAGTCCTGATAGCTAAAAATATTTTCGTCCTCAACAGATGCTTCGCGTCGAAACCAAAGAACCTTCAAAGTACTTAACATACTCAAATCTGTTCGTCTGAATGAGTGATCTGAACTAGACTCCTACTATGTGTGTGCCAAGGCTCTTTCGCAGCTAGTCCTTAAGTAAGCCAACTCGATGATTTTGTCTCGGAGAATTGGATCAGTGGATCTAATCAACCGAGATGTCTTGATCATACTCTGTGATTACTTTCTCGTACTCAACAAGATATGGTCTTCTTTTCTTTTCTTTCGTCTATTTCTTTTCTTTTTGAACTTTCTTTTCATTTTTGAAATTCTTCTTTCTCTTTTTTTTCTTTCTTTTTTTTTTCTCGACACACCTACCCTTTAAGGTAGCATTTCTCCTCATGGTGGTCCTAATACTCGCCCATGGGTAGCTTCACGCTTATCGGTTATAGGTGGTCCACTTTTTTTTTCTTTTCAGAGACTTTTTCTTTGTTTCCAACCATATCATATATCGTAGCATAAGTAAACTAGGATGGACATCTAGGCAAACTGTCATTCACTAATCCGTCATCTCTTCAACTACTCATCTCACCGACTGTTGAGGTTTCTACTACTAAGATCCCGTAATCAAGTGCTCGTGAGTCTAGCCGAGATTAACCACTCAAAATACCAGACGAGAGTACCTCTCGCACTTATCATTTCTAATGTTTCACCCTACAGCAAACAGTTTCATCATCAGACTTATGTCTAACTGTTAAGGACTAAGAATAAACAATTCTTTTCTTTCTCTTTTCTTTTTTTTTTTTCTCTTTTTTTTTCTTTTTTTTCTTTCATTTTTTTAACTGAAGCCCCCCAATGGTTTTTCTATCCTGGCCGTAAAGTTTTCTATTTTTCGGCTTCTCTTTCCCGATATCCACGTTCGCTAAACTCTTCTTGACAAGTCTTCTTTTAACCCTAACCCAACGGATATCTATGATGGCTTTTAAGACACAAGGGTCAACATGATGCATATATGCATGAGATGTATGAGATGCACGTGGTTATCAAAAGCATAAAGGGGCCACTTCTATGTGATATATTACTGTGGTTCATATGTGAGTTTATAGGGGTATAGACAAAGGCTCTCATCGACGAAGGGTTGCCCACAACTAGGTCTCCCCACTCAAGGGTCCGGGTGACCAAGTGAGCGCACCTTTTTTATACACTAAGGTACGTGCTAACGAGTTATGGTGCATGACTGTCTGTCAAATGGATTTCCCGTTGTAGATTCCCCAGAGGGAGGGTGGACCGAACTCTCTTAAATACCCAAGCCACTTAGGCTCTTATCGCTTGGTGACAGGAATAAACAACGAGTCCTCCAAATTAGTCCATCACATTAAGCTACGAGTACATGATTATCTTGGTGCATTCACGGTTTTTCCTTATAGAAAGGTAGTGAATGAAGGAAGACACCAAACCATTACTTAGCCTTAATAATGCCTTTGATTAAACCCCTTTTAACCCACGGTAGACACAGTTAACTAAAGCATAAATCACAATCATTACAAGACATTATTTCGAGGCCAAATCTGTATCCCCAGTGGAGTCGCCAGACTGTAGGACACAGAAATCGGCGATGCTGTTCTAGGCTCGCGGTCCGATCGAGAGTACGGAATAGCCAGCGGGGGACTAAACCGGAGAATAAAGGAGTCGCCACCTGCTGTGAATCGGGAAAATGATTTAAGGCCGCACTCACCCCTTGCAAGGGAAGACCTCAAACCGTTGAGTTCGGAATGATCCCTTACTTATGTCATTTGTAATGAACGGATTTTAGCAATTTTAACCAAGTCTACACAACATACATTTACAAAAGTAATCTACATCTAAATCTCTATACGACCTATATCTAAGTTTGCATACTTCAAAGATAAGTCAGGAAAGCGGTAAACATAACACATGGAATTAATACATGCGGAACAAACATGTGACCAAGGAATTTGGCCATTCTCAATGTTGGACCTTGCATACCCGGTTGAACGTATTCCACGTCAACCGAGCACTCCGTGTCCGAAACAACAAAATAAAATATAATAATGGGTGCCCTCAGGTCGTACCTTTTAAGTCGCTTCTCCGGAGTGCGTTTCGCGATGTCGAAAGGGTTATCATTTCTGCTATTTTTACTGGTCCACTATTTCTACTGTTTTCACTGGTTCGCTGTTCCTGCTGTTTTCTTGGGTTCGCTAATTTTACAGTTTATCTATCTTCACTCACGGTTTCCACTCGCTGTTTTCTCAGATTCACTCACTATTTCCTCTTGTTGTTTTCTCTATTTTCACTGCAGTTTTCAATCTATTTTTGGGCCGATTTTGGGACAGTTTTTGGGGATATTTTGAGGTGTGTTTCGGTCACTGTTTTGGGCTATTTGAGGGTATAATTTGGAGACTTTTCCTGGACTGTTTTGGTCGGCTAGAGGCTGTCTTACTGTGGGCGTTTGGTGCGTGAAATATGAGCAGTTTGTGGACGCTGTTTTTACGTGTGCATGGGCTGCATGCAAGGGCAGTTTGAAGGCTTGAATGGAGGGCAGTGAGCTGTTGAATGAAGGAGTAATATGCATGAGGCAGTGAGTTGTGTGAGGGGCAATGAATGTGTGAATGATAGTGGCTGGTAGTGTGTGTTTGAGCGCTCTTTGTGAGGGCTTTGGGCGTGAGCTGCAGTGTATGTTTGAGGACGTGTGGGACTATTTGAAGTGAAGGTTATGGACGTGAGCTGCAGTGTATGTTTGAGGGCGTGTGGGGCTGTTTGAAGTGAAGGTTATGGACGTGAGTTGGAGGCTATTTGTGAGGAGAGTGTGGCGCTGTTTGAAGTGAAAGTTATGGACGTGAGTTGGAGGCTATTTGTGAAGGGCGTGTGGGGCTATTTGAAGTGAAGGTTATGGACGTGAGTTGGAGGCCATTTGTGTGGGGCGTGTGTTGAGGGGCAATGCGTGAAAGTGGCACTCAATTTGGTCGGTGTTTGTGTCTAGGGTTTATGTGAGTTGCTGGAAGTTTGGAGAGGCTTTAAGTGAAGAATGCAGGTGGCGTGAGGGGCTTTGTCGTGTGCTGCTGTGAGAGTGAGCTGTTTGGTGCATGGGCTTTCAACGTGTTTATTATGAGTGGCTTGGCGAGAGTAGTGAGAAGCATGGCGAGGGCTGCCTGGAGATCTCTGGGTTTGATGAGGGTTTATGGTGACGTGATCTGCTACGTGAGGGAGTGCTGAACAGGGCTGCTTGTGGCTTTAGCATGAGGGATGAGTGCAGTTTGACGTGAATGGATTATGCGTGAGGCAGTTTGAGTGACGAAGGGGTACGTGAGTGTAAGGTTGTTTGGGGTGAGAAGAAGGATGACGAATGACTAAGAGACACTACAAGAAAATTAACTATTAGTGGCGAAATTTTAGTGGGGAAATAATTTTCGCCACTAAAAGTTTACTTTTAGTGGCGAAATAAAATTTCGCCACTGAAAGTTGCTTTTAGTGGCGAAATTAGATTTCGCCACAAAAATAGATCTTTTAGTGGCGAAATTTTATTTCGCCACTAAAAATATAAGAATTTGACACCCCTTATCTTGGCCTTCTACAGCTACCAAAAACATCTTTTTTCATTTACAAATCAATTTTATCAGACGAAACCCACCAAAAAATCCCTCACCACTTCTTCTTCGAAAATCCACATCTTCACGTTTCAAACCTTCGCCCCCTCATTTTCTACATCAACTCTTCAGTCAATTTAACCCATACCCTTCTTACAAATCAGTTTATCAAATGAAACCCTAAATAAATTTCAAATTGCCCCAAATTTCAACACTTATTCTTCATCAAAAATCATACTTCTTCATCATCCACAGGTAATTAACTTTTTTCTCTACTACTCTTCTCTTTTTGTTTTTCTAGGTTTCTAGATTGCTAGGTTTCTGGTTTCTGCTCCAACAGAAACCTTGGGTTTATATTTCCTGAAAACGCAAAGTGGCTTTATACTTCTATTCTCTTTATATTGCGGCTCTATCTTCTCGTATATTCTCTCATTTGTCACTCCGCTGGACACGCTGGCTTAAAAGATCGAAAAATCGGTTCGACGCTCATGCACGTCCTCCAAAGCTAGGGTTTGTGATTTTTCACCCATTTGTCTCCTATTTAAACTGAAGAATGGAGATACATCTTTTTTATGAATTTTATTTGTTTATTTATTTATTTTTGTGTATTGTTTGCTTTAATTAGTTATAAAAAGTAAGTCTTTATCATTAAATCTTAGTAGTGCCGTGCCAGAATTTTTTGTTTTACTTCTTTTAAGGGTTGTTTGCCTCGTTTCTCTCTATTTCAATAATCTATAATTTTCTTTTGTTTTCCCCTTGATTTTGATTTTTATTTCACTTATGTAGCTTTGTTTTTGGGAATGGAAAATCAAGCTAAGAGAGTGCTATTGACATCTGATAGGGATGAGATTTCTCAGAACATTGCTTTCCATTAAGCCAAACGGGGTTGCAAGTAATCAGTGAAAATTGTATTTTGTTTCTGGGTCTTTTTTCTCTTCTTGTGCAATTACAGTGGGTGGATTAGAAAAATCAATTTTTTTTTTTATATAAAAATATATATTATGGGTTCTTTTTGTTTGTGGCCACATTGGTTTTGATGGGAAATGAGAGTCGTCTTAGCACTGTTGCAGAGAAGATGATGGGTTCGTTGAAGGGCCAGTAGCCAGTTGAAGTGGTGGGATTAGATATGGAAGATGAGAGAGAATGAGCTTTTGATGAGGCAGTGAATAAGGCATGCGAGATTTTGGGAAATTTGGATGTTTTTGTGCATTGTTATACTTACGAAGGTATGTATATGTTCTTGAGAATCATCTTATTGACTGAATTTGCCGATATTTTTACTCTTTATGAAGTGCCTTTGGAAGTTTTATTTATTAATTATTTAATATTTGGTGGAAAGTTTTGAGCCTGTGATTAGACTCTTGTCCTGTACTCCTGTTTGTAAGGAATTTCTCTGGTCTGATGTCTAAAAATGTATCATCTAGCTAGGATCCTAAAATAATTGTGATATATGCAGCATGTCATCTCTTCAACAAGAATGCAAACTTCTAACTTCTTTATGCGAAATTGTGAAATTCATAGAAATTAGAATTTGAGTGCATTGAAGAGAACAAAATGAGTAGATAAAAAATTAATTAGTATACGATCCAGTTTCTGAAAGTCAAGACATCATCCATATTTATGACTTAAGTGGGCTATAATGAACTGTTATATTGCTGTGAGCCCAGACAGGAAATACAATAGCCAAGTCAATTGCAATCTGCAAGGATGGACTCCTATACATATACAAGAATTTTCTTTCAAGTTCCATTGATGGTAACTTTGATGAGTTCATTTCCGTAAGGATAGACGCTTCTCAATGAGCAATTTTCTACATTTCATTAATTTCGTGTTTATGTGTATTAGCACATTAGAGTGTGATTTTTTTATCTCTTATATTTCAAAAAGGTACAGAAGTTCACAGTAGATAACTATATATAATTTGTACGTTGTAATTTGAGAAGTGGTAGAATCAAGGGTTTTGCTATTCATTTTTATTTAGTGGTTAGGTTAGAAATGATATAGAACTTGAAGGTAAGGATTTTGATGCTTTTCATGTCCTTTTTTTGTACCTATTTCTTTTTCTTATTTAATCAATGTTTTGGGTCTCCTGGTGTTTATGTTTCAGTCTCTATTCTCATAAAAGTTAATGCTAGCTAGTTCATTGGAGAAAACTAGGTTCTCTAATTTCTCAACTTTATTATGTGGCTCATCTATTTATCTATTTATTTCTTATATAGTTGTGATTTTGATGGTTAGATATTTACATTTTTTTTTTGGAGTGGATAAGGTAGGAATTTGGTGTGATAAGGAGTTTGATTAAAGGAGTTTAGATGCAGTTTTTTGGTTTTGATTGATGGATTTCTTTGAGTGTGCAAATCTTTTGGTAGAAAGTGGATTAAGTAAAATTATTTTCTGCATATATGGTTAGTGCACTGCAGCCATCGTCCATGAGCTATAAGTATGTTCCTTGTATTCTATTTTTCTTAAGTAATTTTATTTCTTCTGTGGTTAAAACTGGAATTCTAGTGCACAAATCCTCTATAAATGTGGGAAATTAGAAACGATGCTTGTGTATTGGGTATATAGAATCAACTCATGCAATTCATGGCTAGTTTTGATTAATAATAATATATGATAAAGTGTGGAAATGTACATTTCTACTCTGTCATTTTCTTCACTCATTTTTAATTCCCTTCAATCAAAATATATTTTATCTCATATGTTGTTACTTATTAGTATAAGTTTTGGTTCAATAGGCATTTGATTTTTAAATCTGGTGTTGATATTGCAGCTTGTGCAGAGCAACAATCGTCGGTTAATGCCATCACAAACTGTTGAAGAGACTCATCAATTTTAAAGTTTGGATATAAAATGTAAACGTAGAACTAAGACGGAATCAACAATAATTTTTTATTTTTGAATTATAATTTGTTGATCATTTGTATGTTTTGATATTACAACAATATATATATTTTTTGCTTGTAAATACAAATATTCTATTTGTATATATTAATGTATATGATTATTAAATTAATACATCAAAATTTTTGTATTGTAAAACTTTACAATATAAAATATCATATGGTATATTAAAAAATTTGGATTTAATTTATTTTATTACATTTTTTAAAAAAACAGTACTTTTAGTGGGGAAAGAAATTTCGCCACTAAAGGTATTAATTTTCGCCACTAAAGGTTTTACCTTTAGTGGCGAAAAAATGGACTTTTAGTGGCGAACTTTTCGCCACTAAAAGTAACCTTTCGTGGCAAAAAAAATACACTGTTAGTGGCGAACAAAATTTCGCCACTAAAAGGATACTTTTAGTGGCGAATTAAATTTTCGCCACTAATACCTTTTGTGTCGCACTTTTAGTGGCGAAATTATATTTCGCCGCTAATAGCTTTAGTGGCGAAATTATAGCTTTTAGTGGCGAAAAATTTCGCCACTAAAAGTCAATTTTGTTGTAGTGAGAGAGGATATGTCTAGGGTTCTATTTAGGGTTTTATTGTGGTTTATTTGTGTGAAGGCTGCGAGAAGTATATGAGGGCTGTGTGTTTAATGACTTTATGCGTGAGGGGCTCTGTTGAAGATGGGTTGCCGATAGTGATGAGAGTGATAGGGGCTTGCTACGTTAGGGTTTTCTTTGTTGTTTAAATTTGTTGTTACCGTGAGTCTATATTTGGGGAGAAGAGGAGGGCTCGAGAGAGTTGGTGGGAGAGGATGTTTAGGGTTTGTGAGCAGTGTGGTTGAGTTTACAAGGTTTGTCGCTGCTAGGGTTTTATATTTTTTTGGTTTAGAGAGAGAGAGGCCACGATGAAGAGAGAGAGATAGAGTCGTGATTTGTGAGTTTAGAGAGAGAAGAAGATGAATTATGGGGGATTGAGAAGTGAGTTCTAAGGTTTGGTTTATGGCTCTTTTTATATGAGTGGGTTAGGGTTGTCCTTATACGGATATGAAATGAAGATTGCGTAATTATGGGGATATCTTTTAATTAGTGTGTTACAAGGAAATGATTGCTTTAATTAGGGAGGTGTTTTATTTAGTTTAGGAAAGAGATTTGTTTAATTAGGAAGGTGATTTAATTTGATTTATTTAATTTGTGACATGTGTTTTAAATGTGTTAATTATTTTTGGATTGGGCTTTGGGTGAGATTGGCTTTGGATGGGTGCGGGGGTTTTGGGCCAAGAATGTGTTTTAAAAAAGAGGTCCAATAAGTGAACCCGAAGCAAATAGAGCGAATTAAGTCCAACAAAAATGTCAATTCTTGACTCTTTCCTTCCGACGTCTGTTTTCCACAACTTCCACAATTAAGAGGTAGTGTCTTCATGTGAGACTCATCATCGGGACTTATATGCAAAAATCAGTGCCTACACATACTAATGACTAAATCATACTTAAAAATAAATAACATACTAACGACTAAATCATGCTCAAACATAAGGTTGGATGAAACGAATATGTGTGTCTCTCAAGCGGTACGTGGCATTGTACTTCTGGTTTCCATCCGATATGCCGCAAGAGAGGACGTATATTTCATTCATCCCATGGCCACAACATTCACAAATCCAGAAATATTCATGTGAAGAAATAAAATAAATAGTGGAAAGAAAATGTGGGAATAAATAAAAAGGGTGGCCCCCAGGTCTAACCTCTTAAGTCGTCTCTTGGAAGTGCGTTACGCGGCTGTCGGAAGGGTTGATACTCCGTAACATTTCCGATTCACTGGTTCGTCGTTTACCTTCTTTGCCTCACTGTTTCGGGCTGCTGTTTGCTCACAATTTTTACGATATTTGGGCAGTGTTTCAGGGCAGAATTTTCTGCGGTAAGTGGGCAGATTATCTAGACAGTTTTTGTTGGATAGTTATGACCCATAGCGTCACTATTTGTACAGATCATTGTGTTGTTGTACAAATTAACTATGTGACAAAGGAAATTGCACTCTTATCATTTGTGATTAGATCACCTTAGATGTATAAATGATGAGAGGTCCTTATGATTTGTTCCTTGATTGAGAATGATATGAGACAGTATCAATCAACAAAGGATAAATCATTAAATATCCCTAGTCAGAGTATTATCGAGATTGGACATCGATAAATACGTAAAAGACTAGTATCGTACTTGTGCGCGTTGTGAGGGCACACCGGCGTAGTTCTCATATACTTAAGTATTAGATACTAATGTAAGTGCGGTAGGAGGTTGTGTTTCACCGACGGTACGGGAAACAACTTCGCTCTGGATAGACCCCATCGGAATCCCATTGGTAGTTTGACTATGTGTCTATGGGAGTCCGACATCAGGGTAGGTGTATTTGGTCTTAACTTGAGACTTGCACCGCTAATGCTTACGATAATCAATATACTTTGGTTGAGGTCGTCTAGGGCTTTAACCGGTTCTGTGTACGCCGATACTAGGTATATTGAGAATCGTAGAGTATTGGGTGTGATGTCAAGACGGAAGTATCACTCCAGTCAAAGTGGAGATGATGTCACGTAGGATACGGTATTAGTACTCTTAAGTGCTGCGCGGCCATCGGGATATTATGACTAGGTCATGTATATCCGATTATAGAGACTAGTTACCAGACATCCGACATGTGCTTCGTACGGGGCAGACACAACTCCAGCCCCAGGCCTAGCACGTGACAGTCCGATACTGGATCGAAATACGCAATACTACGGTATACTACGCTTGATATAGATCACATATTCCTGTAAGAATATTTCCGGAGAATTGGGTAGGCATGGCGCTTTGCTAGAAGCCAACCTTGTCTTGTGAATCGGTAAAACGTAGTACTTGGTGTGTACGTGTTCGGATAGTCTGACGACCCGATTTACTACCAACATATCCGGGGATCTCTTGGGTCGCGTCCCAATGATACACCGATGAAGTATGACTCACACTTTAATTAATCTGGGATTAATTCGATGAGAGAGAAAATTAATCTAGGATTAATTTCGGATATAATTTATCTAGGATAAAATATCAATAAAAGAGAGATAACGATTAATTTGGAATTAATCGGTAAATAAATATTTGATATATTAAACGAAATTAGATTTCGACGCGGAATTAAAATTGGATTTTAATTCGGGCGAACGAATTAATTTAGAATTAATTTATTAGCGACGTGAATAGTGAATTCGCTAGGCGTAATCATTTAATTACGACGCAACGGATAAATCGTTAATTTGGAATTAACGAACCCGAGCCCGAGTGTGATTACGAGCGCATTCGTATTTTGAATTCGAGTGCGGCACGCAAGTCACATCAAGCATCAAGTCATTCGTCACATCAAAGCGTCAAGTCATTTGTCACATCAAAGCGTCAAATCAAACGTCACTTTGAGTGATGTGACATTTGATTGATTGATGTGAGTTATTGATTGATTGATATTGACTTGATGTGAGTTAGTGGAGTGGTTGGAATGTTTGGTATGTACTTGATTTTTGAAATCAATTATATTTGATTTACCATTTGACTTTTGACAATTTTTTATTTGGTAAATCATTAATATATTTTGGAAAATATATAAAGGCATTTTTGGAAAATGTTTAACCAACTAATACACATTTCTTCTCCACTCTCTCTATCTCACCATTCACGCCCAAATGGGCAGTGAATAAACTCACTGGTTTCCTCCATTGCCGTGAGTAATGGGACCTTTGTGCCTTGATTTTGTGGCAAAATCAAGCGGAGCTAGCACTCTGAGAGACTTACGAAGGTGTTAGGGACACTTACCCTCGAGCCGGGAATCGTTCGTCGAAGATTCGAAGCTCAAAACGAAGACACAAAACTGAAACAGTGGGCTGTGAACTGCAGTGATTGGCGCCACCTTGGAGAATCCAAAAATGGTTTTGTTCGCCTTCGATCGTCTCAACCGATCGATGTGAGTATTCCGCAACTCCTTTGAGAAGTATTCAACACTTTATCATGCTTGGTTAATGATCTTGGGACCTAGATAATCACCAACAATGGCATCATGAGCCTAGGTGCAAGCATGAAATTTTAGGGCTTAAAAATTTGGGTAAATTTGTTTTGAGCATGATTTGAATGAATTGATTGTTTGAGTATGCTTATAACATGTTTAATTGCATATTGGTTGGATCAATTTGTTGAAAAATAATTTGGAATAATTTTCCCCAAATTTTATACCTTGGCCGAATGTGATTAGGATTTGGAATCCATGGAATTTTTTGATTTCGGTTCATTTGATGAGTTGGAATCATCTTGGATGATGTTAATTTGAGATTGAATTGGATTTAATTATAAATTGAACAAAAACCCTAATGTAACTAGTTAGACTAGAAACATTATCTCTATATCAGTGTTTAATCCATTGTGGATAAACCTTTATATTCTAGAACACTAAAGTGTTTCATTATATAAAGATGATATTGAGATAAACACATTAGATGTGAATAACAGTATTTATATTTTGAATATAAATAAAATCTCGAACATATAATATGACAAACTAATAGCTCATACTGATTTGATCAGATGAAACTAATTGTGGCATTGTTATCTGGGACACAATTAAACAAGAGTCGTATATCCACACTTTTGAAGAGTGGGTACTAGGACTGATTTGACTAATCAAATAAAGTCTACGAATCTAGTTTATTAGGTAAGGTACCTAAAACACTATTTACTTGGTAAAAGTGCAAGTGCCACCGATCTGATAACCCTATTCATAGTGAAGTTAGTGGGCCCATATCTAGCTAGGCTAGATGTGGAAATGAATGTTTCGTGACCTTAACGGATGTGGCATCACGTTATGGTTATGTGTTTCTTTTAAAGAACACAAATTGGAAACTTTTAGAGTTTCGACACGAAATAGACAAACAGATTTGCTAAAGTATTAAACCGTCACGGTAAGACCGTAATGGAAAATACTTAAGCAATAAGTTTCAAATATACTTGAAAGAGTATAGAATTCTTTCAAATGAAGAATCCTCCTGGAACACGTCAGTTTGACGGTGTGTCCGAACGGAGAAACCAAATTTTGTTGGACATGATAAGGTTAATCATGAGTCGCTCTGAGCTACCTTTTCCTTCAAAGATAAGCATAAACAGTGCAAAACTTATTTTGAATAAGGTTCCATGTAAATTCTGTTTGACCGACTTCGTATTAGATATGAACGGGAAAGAAACTGGGTTTCACACTCCTGTAGATTTGGGTATGCTAGGCTTACGTTTGGATGTTACCAAACTAGTACCCAAATCGGATAAGTGCCAAATATAGGTTATCCTAGGGAAAAACCATAAGTATAGTACTTACAACTCACTAGGGAACAATTGTAATTGTTACTCGCCATGCGGTCTTCCTTAGAGGATTACCGATATGCAGTGGTCAGTGGGAGGACGGTATAACTCGATGAAAATCGGAGTAATACTGTTTCAGGCACAAAGTCCTTAATGGAACAAAAATAGTTCATCAAGGATGAAACTATACCGTTAATCTTCGTATACACAAGAAATTACGTAGATCGGAGAGAATCAGAAAACAACCTGGGGTATGGGTTTCTGATCTCACCTCATAAAGATGTCAATCTTGTTAAGGTATACCAACCGACTACGTAAGAAGGGGTGATACAAGGTATCGACTTCCGTTATGGCAAAGTGCCATGAGTCCAAAATGGATTCCATGTATAACAACTATGTTTGGACACTAGTTGATGTACCATAAGGCATTGTGCCCATAGGTACTGCATAAGTCTTCAAGGAAGACATACGTGGATGGCAACATACCAACGTACAAAGCTAGGCTTGTAGCGGAAAGTTATCGTTATCAACATTGTGTTGATTACGGTTCAACCTTTTACCTGTTGCCACGGTAAATCCATTTGGATAATGCTTGCTGTAGCTGCACGTTTCATTTATGAAATGTGCAGTTAATGATCAAAATCGCTTTCCTTGAAAGGAAACCCTTTGGAGGATGTTTATAACATCCTGACGATTTTGTAATACTAAAACCAGTAAACAAGGTTTGCAGGTTATTCGATCCATGTTTGGATTGAAGTAAGCATTAGGTTCTTGGAATCATCGTTTTGATGTAATCATAATGGTTTATGATTTAATTCAAACGAAAATGATTCTTGTGTATATAAGAAGGTTAGTGGGAGCGCACTGACAAGAATGTCCTTTAATAAATTAATGATAATATATGTCATTTCTTGGAAATGAAATTCCCATATAAAATAATCGGCGAAAGTTTGGCTTTCGAGAAAATTCTCCGTAGAATTCTTGGGAGTAACAACCTTTATTCTAGGAATAAAGATCTACTGAGATAGATTAAGTTGTTAAAACTCTGTGAGAACTTGTACATTGAAAAATGTACATGACCTGGTGTCCATACGCTTTGAGCATATGGATTCACAATCAGACCAATCCAGATGATGGTCACTGGATTGATGTTAAGAACATCCGTTAGAATCTCAGAGATCTAAGGATGCTGTCTTAATCTGTGGAGAAGGAGAACATGAAGTGACTGGGATCACTACTGCAAGTTTCCAAACCGATAAAACGACTGAAAGTCACAAACGGTACTATATAGTTTGAATTACGGTGTAGTGAGCTGGAAATCTTCCAAGCAAGATACTGTTACCGAATAAACAACAAATGCGGAATTAATTGCAGCAGCTGAGGCAGCAATTAAAGTCGTCTGGGTCAATTAAAAATCTAATTAGATAGATATATTTCTGTTAGCAGCTGAGCTAGGCGTCAGCACAGGCTAAAGAATTAATAGTCTCAACAACATCCAGATATATACTTCGACTATTCATCTGATTCGTTCGGATCATACATCGTGGCGATGTGATGATCCTATAAATCGCATCAGACGATAATCATAAAAATCCGCTGACGAAACCTTTTCCAGCAATTTGAGCAAACCGTACATAGTTCGGTGTTAAACCTTTAGTGACTGGCTATAGGCCAAGTGGAGATTATTGGACAGTTATGACCCATAGCGTCACTATTTGTACAGATCATTGTGTTTTTGTACAAATTAACTATATGACAAAGGAATTGCACTCTTATCATTTGTGATTAGATAACCTTAGATGTAAATGATAGAGGTCCTTTGATTTTTTCTTGATATGAGACAGTATCAATCAACGAAGGATAATCATTAAATATCCCTATCAGAGTATTATCGAGATTGGAACATCGATAAGTACGTAAAGACTAGTATCGACTTGTGGCGTTGTGAGGGCACAACGGCGTAGTTTTCCTTTATGTACTTAAGTATTGGATACTTATGCAAGTGCGGTAGGAGGTTGTGTTTCCAGCACCGTCGGTACGGGAAACAGCTTCGCTCTGGGATAGACCCCCTCGGAATCCATTGGTAGTTTGAACTATGTGGCTATGGGAGTCGACATCATGGTAGTGTATTTTGTTAGTGTTCCTAGAACATTATAAGGATCTAATAAGCATGCATAATATAAGAGTTGATCATTATAAGGTGCGGAATATACTTACAATGAGTGTTGGAGCTTTAAAAATTTTGAGATCTTGGATCTCCAAGATCCAAGCTTTAGGATGAATCCAAGCTTTGTGATGATTCCAAGCTATTGAGGAGTTTCCCTATCACCTTTGTTCACTTCCAAAGTGCTAGCTTTTGATGATTTGAAAAACAAATCAAAGAGAGGAGAGTGATGAAGTTTTCGGCCAAGCCTTATAGTTCTAGGGTTTTGTTTTGTGTTTTGTGTCTTTGTGTCAAGTGTTACCAAAAAATGAAATGCCTTTTATGATTTTACCAAAAGGTGAAACCATTTCACCTTTTACCCAAAACAAGGTAGAGATTGGTAAGTGGTATTCATTAAGACAAAACAAGGTGGTTGTGTGGTGGGAACACCTACCACACTTTTGGCTCCAAATATTTGAATCCGAAATTCAAATATCTCTACGGGCATTTGACGCGGCTCGGTTCCGTTTAATCCGATTAAACGATCCTTCGTCGCTAAATAATTAAATCCAATTTAATTAAATAACGATGCCTCGTAAATATATTACGAACGTCGTTCACGAACTAATTCTAAATTAATTCGTTCGTTCGCATTAAAGTCCGACTTTAATCTCGTAATGAAATCCAATCCATTTTAATATATCCGATATATTAATTTTAGCCCGTTTGAATAAATTAAATAGAAAAATCAAATTTAACTATTAAATTTATTTTACCGATTAATTCCAAATTAATCGCGTTCTTTCGCCACTGTACACTTTTAATCCCAGATTAAACAAAGCCCATATTAATCCCAGATTAATTTTCTCTCTCTTAATTAATCCCAGATTAATTCCAATTTAAGTCAACTGTCATCGGTGAATCCTTGGGAAGCGACCCAAGAGATCTCTGGATATGTTGGCAGTAAATCCGGTTATCGGACTATCCGATAAAGCGAGTACCTCGTACTACGTGCTTACCGATTTACAAGACATGGTTGGCTTCTAGCAAAGCACCGTGCCTACCCAATTCTCCAGAAATATTCTTACTGGAATATATAATCTATGTCAGACGTAGAATACCTAGTATCTCGTATTTCGATCCAGTATCAGATGTCACGTGCTAGGCCTGGGGCTGGAATAGTGTCTGCCCCGTACGAAGCACATATCGGATATCAAACAACTAGTCTCTTTGAATCGGATAATCATGACCTTGTCACATTATCCCGATGGTTGCAACACAATAGAGAACGAGTTATGAATCCCTGCGTGATCATCATCTCCATATGTCTGGAGTGACACTTCCGTCTTGACATCACATCCAATACACTACGATTCTCGATAAACCCAATAGAGGCGTACACAGAACCTGTTAAAGCCCTGGACGACCAAAACCAAAGTTTACCGATTGTCGCAAGTATTAGCGATGTAAGTCTCAGGTTAAGACCAAATACATCTACCCTGACGCGGACTCCCGTAGACACATATACATACTACCAATGGGATTCCGCGGGTCTATCCAGAGCGAAGCTGTTTTCCGTACCATCGGTAAAACACAACCTCCTATCGCACTTGCATAAGTATCCTATACTTAAACATATGAGAACTGTGCCGTTATGCTCTCACAACGCGCACAAGTGCAATACTAGTCTATTCCGCATTATCGATGTCCAGTCTCGATAATACTACGACTAGGGATATTTAATGATTAAACCTTTGGATTGATACTGTCTCATATCATCTCAATCCGGAACTAATCATATGGACTTTTACCATTTATATGTAATAGTAAATGAATTACGAAATGATAAAAGGCAATTTCAATATTACATAGTCAATTTTGTACAAAACACAATGTCTTTTACAAACGGTGACGCTATGGGTCATAATTGTCTAACAATCTCCCACTTGGCCTATAGCCAGTCACTCAAGCATCTAACACCTGAACTATGTATGTGTTTCTCAAACTTTTGCTGTGAAATAGCTTTCGTCAGCGGGTCTGCAATGTTGTCATCTGATGCGACCTTCTCGATCTTCACATCGCCACGATGTATGATCTCACGAATCAGATGGAAACGTCGAAGAACATGCTTGGATCGTTGATGAGACCGTGGTTCCTTAGCCTGCGCTATAGCCCCGTTATTGTCACACAATAATGGAACGGGCTCAGCTGCTAACGGAACTACTCCTAATCCAATTAGGAATTTACGGATCCAAACTGCCTCTTTTGCTGCTTCAGATGCAGCAATATACTCCGCTTCTTTGTTGTTGAATCGGCAACAGTCTCTTGCTTGGAAGATTTCCAGCTTACTGCTACTGCTCCGTTGTTCAAACAAAATATGTACCCGGATTGCGACTTAGAGTCGTCTTTATCGGTTTGGAAACTTGCATCGGTATACCCAGTTACCTCAAGTTCTCCATCTCCATAAATCAAGAAAGCATCCTTAGTTCGTCTAAGATACTTAAGGATGTTCTTAACTGCCATCCAGTGACCATCACCTGGATCGGCCTGATAGCGACTACACATGCTCAAAGCATACGAGACATCAGGTCGAGTACATATCATGGCATACATGATCGATCCGACTGCCGAGGCGAACGGTATCCGACTCATGCTATTTCTCTCATCTTGAGTTTTAGGACACATGTCCTTAGATAGAGAGATGCCATGTGACACTGGCAACAGTCCCCTCTTGGACTGATCCATGTTGAATCTTTTCAACACTTTGTCAATGTACGTACTCTGAGAGAGTCCAAGCAGCTTTCTAGATCTATCCCTGTAGATCTTTATTCCTAGAATAAAGGCTGCTTCTCCCAGATCTTTCATGGAGAATTTTAATGAAAGCCAAGCTTTCACCGATGTTAACATGGGAATGTCATTGCCCATAAGCAATACATCGTCAACATAAAGGACAATGAATGTCAGTGCGCTCCCACTAACCTTCTTATATACACAAGGATCATCCTCGTTTTGAATGAAATCATATTCTTTTATGATCTCATCAAAACGTTGGTTCCATGACCGCGATGCTTGCTTCAGTCCATAAATGGACCGATTTAACTTACAAACCTTGTTTGCAAGTTTAGGCACGATAAAACCGTCAGGCTGTTGCATATAAACATCCTCCAAAAGGTTTCCGTTAAGGAAAGCGGTTTTAACGTCCATCTGCCATATCTCGTAATCGAAATATGCAGCAATAGCAAGCATTATCCGAATGGATTTAATCATGGCAACGGGTGAGAAAGTTTCGTCGTAATCGACACCATGTCGTTGACGATACCCCTTCGCTACAAGCCTAGCTTTGTACGTTTGTACGTTGCCTTCCATGTCGGTCTTCTTCTTGAAGATCCATTTGCATCCAATAGGCTTTACGCCTTCTGGTGCATCAACCAGTGTCCAAACTTGGTTGGTGTACATGGAATCCATTTCGGACTTCATGGCCTCTTGCCATAAAGTGGAATCGATATCTTGTATCGCTTCCTCATACGTAGCCGGTTCGTCTTCCTCAATGAGATTAATATCTACATGAGGTGAGATCAGAAACCCATACCTCTCAGGTTGGTTCCTGACTCTCTCCGACCTACGCGGTCCTTGTGTAATAGAAGATTGTGGTACAGTCTCATCCCGGATGGACTGTTCTTGTTCCGTTGAGGATTCTATGCCAGGAACAGTATCACTCACTCGATTTTCATCGAGTTCTACTTTCCTCCCACTTACCACTGTATTTAGGAATTCCTTCTCAAGGAAAACCGCATGTAGAGCAACAAATACTTTGTTCTCTCGTGGGTGATAGAAGTAATATCCTTTGGTTTCCCTAGGATATCCTACGAATAGGCATTTATCCGATTTGGGTTCAAGTTTGGTACCTTCCAAACGTTTGACGTATGCCCAGCATCCCCAAATCTTTAGGAATGAGAAACCCGGTTTCTTTCCTGTCCATATCTCATATGGTGTCTGTTGTACAGACTTTGACGGAACCTTATTCAAAATAAGAACTGCACTGTTTAATGCATATCCCCAGAAGGAAATAGGTAGCTCAGTGCGACTCATCATAGACCTTACCATGTCCAACAGAGTTCGGTTTCTCCGTTCGGATACACCGTTTAATTGCGGTGTTCCAGGAGGAGTCCACTGTGAAAGAATACCATATTCTTTCAAGTAATCTAGAAACTCATTGCTCAAGTACTCGCCACCACGGTCTGACCGTAATGTCTTTATACTCTTGCCGGTCTGTTTTTCAACTTCGTGTCGAAACTCTTTGAATTTCTCAAAAGTTTCCGACTTGTGTCTCATAAGATACACATAACCATAACGCGATGCATCATCCGTAAAGGTTACGAAGTATTCAAATCCACCTCTAGCCTGGCTAGACATGGGCCCACAAACGTCACTATGAACGAGGGCTAACAGTTCGGTGGCGCGTACACCTTTACCGCTAAAAGGTGTTTTAGGCATTTTGCCTAATAAGCAAGATTCGCAGACGTCATATGAATTTGGATCAAATCCGTCCAAGTACCCACTCTTCGAAAGTGTGGATATGCGAGTCTTGTTAATGTGTCCAGACGACAATGCCACATGTAAGTCTCATCTTTGTTACTTAGTTTGAGCCTTTTGTTTGTTACATTATATGTTTGAGATTGATTTATATTCAAAATATAAAGACCATTATTAGCATCAGCTGAACATATCTCAAAATCATCTTTATAAACAAAACACCCAGTGTTTCGGAATACAAAAGTGTACCCGCATTGGGTCAAACAAGATACAGAGATAATATTCCTAGTCAAACTAGGCACATAATAACAGTCTGATAGTTTAAGTACATGTCCCGAAGGCAGTTCTAAAACAAAAGTGCCCACGGCCAAAACAGCAACAGGTGTCCCGTTTCCAACACGCAGATCAATCTCTCCTGAAGCCAGTCTCCTGCTAATCTGCAGATCCTGCGCATCAGTACATATATGAGTACCACAACCAGAATCAAAAATCCAATTTTTAAAGCTAGAAGTAGCCATGTTTATCTCAATAACAAACATACCTGAGGCCGGTGCCTTGCCCGCCTTTATCTCCTTCTGAAGCGCCTTGTACTCGCGGCAGTCACGCTTCCAGTGACCCCGCTTGCCGCACTGTAGGCAAACATCTTGAGATTTGTCCTTTGGCTTCCCAGAAGCCTTTGACTTTTTGGCCTTGCCCTTTTGCATATGCTTCTTCTTTCGCACACCTCCAGTTGCCTTGGGCCCAGCCTTAGGTCCATGAGATGTCGATGCAAAGTGCGCCTCGCGCTTGTTGCCCTTTTGAAACTCCTTTTCAGCCTCCTTGAGAGTTGACAGTAACTCTCCAAGAGTATCACGGTGTTCATCAAATTATAATTTATGATGAACTGTCTCCAAGTATCGGGGAGGGATTGCAGGACCATGTCCACAGTAATCTCTGCCTCAAAGACAATCCCCATGCTGGCCAGCTCATCGATGTCGGCGACCATCTGAGCCACGTGGGACTCAACGGACATGCCATCTGTCATGCGTGAGCGAAAGAGCTTCCTGACTAACTCGTACCTCTGCATCCTCTTGTTAGAGCGATGCAGATCTTGCAACCTTGCCAACATATTATAAGGATCCAAGTCCCTATTTTGTCTGCGAAAGTGCTGAGTCATCGAAGCAAGCATAATTGACTGAGTTGTGTCACAATCATCGCTGTGAGTCTTCCAAAGCTCCAGCTCAAGTGTCTCAGTCGGTCCGGGTTTTGGCCCAAGAGGTCTTTGTGTAGTATACAACAGCCTCTCTGAACCTAGGACAATCCTAAGGTTCATTTCCCAATCAGCAAAATTTGTGCCCTTGAAGACATTATCTCCCATGATAATATCACGGACATTTCCTTTGCCAGTCATCTTGATCTACGATAGTCTAACTATCTAGTCAACGATAATGGGTACAGTCTAACTGTTACATAGAAAAATAACAATATATTAGTCCAACTAATAAAGTAATATTGACGAAATTATTTGAAAGCGCGTAAAGCTAAGTATCTGAATGAAATTGCAAATTCAATACTAGCCTCCCACTATTTTTCGGCGAGCCTCTAACCCTCTGTCGAGTACTCGGGAAACCTAGTTTCCTAGTGGGCTAGGATCCCGTTAAATAACATACAACCTTGACTTTGGCCAACAAGCTGTATGAAACTTAACTAGGTAGATCTCGAAGATCAATTGGATCTCATCCAATTCCTAGATCCGGTAGGTGGACATCCAAGTCCGAAACACATATACTTTATATATGTCAATATGTCAAACATATTTTCCTAACCTTTTTCCTCTGAATCAACTAAGCCTTGGCTTTGGCACAACAAGCTTAATGATTCCAGTTAAGCGGGACCCATTGACATGGAAAGTTTCGTAATCAATGTCGATGGACAAGAAGTGATCTTGACTTTGGCCAACAAATCACAACTTGGACAAGACACCGATATGTAACAAAACCTTCATGATTCAAACACATCCTCAATTGACAAAGGCCTTGACTTTGGCCAACAAGCCAATGCCAACTTTGGATCTTGAGTAAGAATCACTCAACGGAAGGAAAAACGCTTAATATATTTTTGAGGGTTTTTTCGCGTAAATTGGCATCCAATTTATTATCTTTGATTAGGTCTCATCATACACCCTTAAGCATGCTTCTAAAAAATCATAAGGCGCAAAAGTAAATTAATAACGATATGCGGATGGATATTTAAACAGATTGTTCCTAGAACAAATCACTCACTTTCCTCTCCCCGACTAGAACTATTCTAACTCCTACCCTTTTACAAAATACAATAAAGAAACCTCATATACATTGAGGGGAATAGGTGAGAAGAGAATTACAAGGAGTAATGAGATTAAAGGCTGGACACGCAGGTCCAATTTAATAAATTCTAAACTTATTACAATTTCCAAAATTGCCCTTGCCCTTCTAATATCCATCCGATATACGTTATTCATACATCACATTTATGTATTCAATCAAAACATGTTTATTACAATCAATCTAATCCAATTAATTAATCTTTGATTAATGACCATCCAATGTTCAAACAATGATTTGATTTGCGCGAGTCCAACTCGTTTGAGAATAAATACTTTTGAGTACGTATTCTTGAATTATATCGAACTACAACTTAAATCCAATTTATTTGTATTCAATACTAATTCTTATTTAATTCCAAATTAAATATTTACACTTACATAGTTGCCTTAAAGACTTGGATTCCAAATCCAATCTTGATGGGTCTCAAAGGCCCAATAACATCCAATGTCTTTTAATTAAAGTCCAATGGGCTTTTAATTGATTCTTAAGGCATGGGCTTTGGCCATAATGGATCAAACCCAAAATGCCAAGGCCCAATAGGAATCACCCTATTGCCATCAAATCAATTTAGGCCCATTAGGCCCAATCAAATACTTTAAAGGGTCAAGTGATGTATTTGGACTTCATGGAATTGGTTTTGGGCCCAATTGGATCCAATCCAAAAGTCCAAAACCAAACTTGGTCAAACCAAGCCCATTAGGCCCAAATACACACTTTTAGCCCAATTCAATTTTAAAGGCATTTAACATAATTATAATATTCCAAATATCACAATTATTTTAATTAAAGTGTATTAGCCATAATTAATTAATTAAACTCAATATTTCCAAAATATTAATTAACTTAATTAATCATGCTTAAACTAATAATTCATGCTTAACATAAAATCAAGCCCAAAACACATCATTGCATGCTTGAGACATATTGAAGCCTAAGATCATCATTTCATGCTCAACATGCACTTAGATTTTAACATGAACATTATAGACATTGATTCTAATCATATTAAACCAACTATCATCATTTAAACATGCATCCAAACACATTATTTCATGTTACAAAAAAAAAAAAACTGCAGTGCAAAACCAGTAAGTTTCGGCCACCATAACATTTTTTATTTTTGTTGCTTTTGATTTATTTGAAATCTAATCATGCATAACCCTAAGTTATCATGTTGTAAACATACTCAAAGCATCAATTTCAAAAAATCATGCCCAAAATCAAAAACCCCAAATTTTAAGATTCAAGAACCCTAAAATTATCATGCTCAATTAGGCTCATGATACCATTGTTAGTGTTCCTAGAACATTATAAGGATCTAATAAGCATGCATAATATAAGAGTTGATCATTATAAGGTGCGGAATATGCTTACAATGAGTGTTGGAGCTTAAAAATTTTGAGATTTGGATCTCCAAGATCCAAGCTTTAGGATGATCCAAGCTTTGTGATGATTCCAAGCTATTGAGTGTTTCCCTATCACCTTTGTTCACTTCCAAAGTGCTAGCTTTTGATGATTTGAAAAACAAATCAAAGAGAGGAGAGTGATGAGATTCGGCCAAGCCTTAGAGTTCTAGGGTTTTGTGTTTTGTTTTGTTTTGTGTGTTTGTGTTACAAGTGTTCCAAAAAAATGAATGCCTTTATGATTTACCAAAAGTGAAACCATTTCACCTTTTACCCAATACAAGGTAGAGATTGGTAAGTGGTATTCATTAAGACAAAACAAGGTGGTTGTGTGGTGGGAACACCTACCACACTTTTGGCTCCAAATATTTGAATCCGAAATTCAAATATCTACGGCATTTACGGGCATTTGCGGCGGTTCCGGTTTAATCCGATTAAACGATCCTTCGTCGCTAAATAATTAAATCCAATTTAATTAAATAACGATGCCTCTAAATATATTACGAACGTCGTTCACGAACTAATTCTAAATTAATTCGTTCGTTCGTCGCATTAAAGTCCGACTTTAATCTCGTAATGAAATCCAATCCATTTTAATATATCCGATATATTAATTTTAGCCCGTTTGAATAAATTAAAAAAAAATCAAATTTAACTATTAAATTTATTTTACCGATTAATTCCAAATTAATCGCGTTCTTCGCCACTGTACACTTTTAATCCCAGATTAAACAAAGCCCATATTAATCCCAGATTTTCTCTCTCTTAATTAATCCCAGATTAATTCCAATTTAAGTCAACTGTCATCGGTGAATCCTTGGGAAGCGACCCAAGAGATCTCTGGATATGTTGGCAGTAAATCCGGTTATCGGACTATCCGATAAAGCGAGTACCTCGTACTACGTGCTTACCGATTTACAAGACATGGTTGGCTTCTAGCAAAGCACCGTGCCTACCCAATTCTCCAGAAATATTCTTACTGGAATATATAATCTATGTCAGACGTAGAATACCTAGTATCTCGTATTTCGATCCAGTATCAGATGTCACGTGCTAGGCCTGGGGCTGGAATAGTGTCTGCCCCGTACGAAGCACATATCGGATATCAAACAACTAGTCTCTTTGAATCGGATAATCATGACCTTGTCACATTATCCCGATGGTTGCAACACAATAGAGAACGAGTTATGAATCCCTGCGTGATCATCATCTCCATATGTCTGGAGTGACACTTCCGTCTTGACATCACATCAATCCAATACTACGATTCTCGATAAACCCAATAGAGGCGTACACAGAACCTGTTAAAGCCCTGGACGACCAAAACCAAAGTTTACCGATTGTCGCAAGTATTAGCGATGTAAGTCTCAGGTTAAGACCAAATACATCTACCCTGACGCGGACTCCCGTAGACACATATACATACTACCAATGGGATTCCGCGGGTCTATCCAGAGCGAAGCTGTTTTCCGTACCATCGGTAAAACACAACCTCCTATCGCACTTGCATAAGTATCCTATACTTAAACATATGAGAACTGTGCCGTTATGCTCTCACAACGCGCACAAGTGCAATACTAGTCTATTCCGCATTATCGATGTCCAGTCTCGATAATACTACGACTAGGGATATTTAATGATTAAACCTTTATGGATTGATACTGTCTCATATCATCTCAATCCGGAACTAATCATATGGACTTTTACCATTTATATGTAATAGTAAATGAATTACGAAATGATAAAAGGCAATTTCAATATTACATAGTCATTTTTGTACAAAACACAATGTCTTTTACAAACGGTGACGCTATGGGTCATAATTGTCTAACATATTTGGTCTTAACCCTGAGACTTGCAAATGGAGAACCGCTAATGCTTACGACAATCAATATGACTGTGTGGTGGTTGAGTCGTCTAGGGCTTTAACCGGTTTCTGTGTGGTACGCCGATACTAGTAGATTGAGAATCGTAGAGTATTGGGTGTGTTTCAAACGGAAGTAATCACTCCAGTCAAAGTGGAGATGATGTCACGTAGGATACGTTGGTATTAGTAACTCTTAATGCTGCGCGGCCAGCGGGTATTATGACTAGGTCATGTATATCCGATTATATACTAGTTACCAGACATCCGACATGTGCTTCGTACGGGGCAGACACAACTCCAGCCCCGGCCTAGGACGTGACGTCCGATCTGGATCGAAATACGCAATACTACGTATACTACGCTTGATATAGATCACATTTTCCTGTAAGAATTTTCCGAGAATTGGGTAGGCATGGCGCTTTGCTACAGCACCACCCTTGTCTTGTGAATCGGTAAAACGTAGTACTTGGTACGGTACGTGTTCGGATAGTCCGACGACCCGATTTACTGTCAACATATCCGGGGATCTCTTGGGTCGCGTCCCAATGAACACCGATAGTATGACTCACACTTTAATTAATCTGGGATTAATTCGAAGAGAAAATTATCTAGGATTAATTTCCGATATATTTATCTGGATAAAATATCAATAAAGAGAGATAACGATTAATTTGGAATTAATCGGTAAAAATTAATATATTTGATATTTAAACGAAATTAGATTTCGACGCGGAATTAAAATTAGATTTTAATTCGGCGAACGAATTAATTTAGAATTAATTCATTAGCGACGTGAATAGTGGAATTCCCTAGGCTAATCATTTAATTACGACGCAACGGATAAATCGTTAATTTGGAATTAACGAACCCGAGCCCGAGTGTGATTGTGAGCGCATTCGTATTTCGAATTCGAGTGCGGCACGTAAGTCACATCAAGCGTCAAATCAAACGTCAACTTTGGAGTTTCTGTGTGACATTTGATTGATTGAGTGAGTGATGATTGATTGATATTGACTTGATGTGAGTTAGTGGAGTGGTTTGGAATGTTTGGTAAATGGTACTTGTGATTTTGAAATCGAATAATTTTATTTACCATTTGACTTTTGACAATTTTTTATTTGGTAAATCATTAATATATTTTGGAAAATATATAAAGGCATTTTTTGAAAATGCTTAACCAACTAATACACATTTCTTCTCCACTCTCTCTCTTCACCATTCACGCCCAAATGGGTAGTGAATAAACTCACTGGTTTCCTCCATTGTCGTGAGTAATGGGACCTTTGTGCCTTGATTTTGTGGCAAAATCAAGTGGAGCTAGCACTCCGAGAGACTTATGAAGGTGTTAGGGACACTTACCCTCGAGCCGGGAATCGTTCGTCGAAGATTCGAAGCTCAAAACGAAGACACAAAACTGAAACAGTGGGCTGTGAACTGCAGTGATTGGCGCCACCTTGGAGGATCCAAAAATGGTTTTGTTCGTCTTCAACCGTCTCAACCGATCGATGTGAGTATTCCGCAACTCCTTTGAGATGTATTCAACACTTTATCATGCTTGTTTAATGATCTTGGGACCTAGATAATCACCAACAATGGCATCATGAGCCTAGGTGCAAGCATGAAATTTTAGGGCTTAAAAATTTGGGTAAATTTATTTTGAGCATGATTTGAATGAATTGATTGTTTGAGTATGCTTATAACATGTTTAATTGCATATTGGTTGGATCAATTTGTTGAAAAATAATTTGGAATAATTTTCCCCAAATTTTATACCTTGGCCGAATGTGATTAGGATTTGGAATCCATGGAATTTTTTGATTTCGGTTCATTTGATGAGTTGGAATCATCTTGGATGATGTTAATTTGAGATTGAATTGGATTTAATTTTAAATTGAACAAAAACCCTAAATTCTATATGTTGGCCGAATTGATAATGCACTTTAAAGTCTTGGAATTTTGATTTTATGAACATTAGATGTGTATGAAATCATTCGGGAAGTTAATTCGTTGTCGATTGTGTAATTAATCGGATTGAATTCGAATCGGACAAAATTACCTTCCTTGGCCGAGACTTAGAAGCATGTAAATGGGTTTGTTTGTTTTTTCATTAATGTGTTGGACATGTGATGATGATGTTAAGCTTGATTAATTAGACTTATTTGATGTTTCGGAAATATCGATTTAGGTGATTAATCATCATAAGCACTTTAGGTTAATTAGATTATGAAATTGGATTTTATGAATTTAATTAATTGGGCTTTAAATTGGATTTGGGCTTTTAAAGTTGTAAATGGGCTTATTGGGCTTTGTTGTACAAAGTTGGTTTAGGCCAAATGGATTGGATCCAATTGGGCCCAAAACCACTTCCGTTAAGCCCAATTGCGACTTAATGGGGTCAATCCCGGATTGGATTTTGGTTATTCGGTTTGACCCGAGTTGACCAAAAGTCCACGCCTTAAGAAATCAATTAAAAGCCCATTAGACTTTAATTGAATTGACGTTGGACGTTAATCGGTCTTTGAGACGCGTTACGATTAAATTTGGAATTTAAGTCGTAAAAGGTTTATTATTAAAGTGTAATATTTAATTTGGAATTAAATAATGAATTAGAATTGAATGCATATTAATTGGATTTAATGACATAGTTTAATTTAATTCGAGAATCCGTACTTTGAGTACTTATTCGCAAAACGAGTTTGACTCGCACAAAATCAAATCGTTGTTTGAACATTGGATGATCACTAATTATCAGATTAATTAATTTGATTAGATTGATTGATAACATGCTTTGTGTGAATACATGGTTGTGATGAATGAATAATGTATATCGGATGGATATTAGTCGGGTAAGGGCAATTTTGGAAATTGTTGTAATAAATTTGATTTATTAAATTGGACCTGCGTGTCCAGCCTTTTCACCTCTAGTCTCTTTGTATTCTTTTCTCACCTATTCCCCTCAATGTAAATGAGGTTTCTTTAGAAGCGTAGTGTAACGGGTAGAAGTAATACAAGTGCTAGCTTGAGAGAGAAATGGAGAGATTTGATCTAGGATCAATGTGTTAAGTATCCATCCGCATATCATTATTATTTATTTTCATATGCGCTTTATTATGTATTTAGAATGCATGTTTAAGGGTGTATGATGATGAGACCTTAACAAAGATAATAAATTGGTAGCCAATTTGCACACGAAAAACCCTTATCAAATATCATGCGTTTTTCCTTCCATTGAGCGTTTCTTACTCAAGATCCGAGATTGGCATTGGGTTGTTGGCCAAAGTCAAGCCCTTTGTCCGTCGAAGATGTGTTTGAATCACGAGAGTTTTGTTCCATATCGGTGTCATGTCCAAGTTGTGGTTTGTTGGCCAAAGTCAAGACCACTTCTTGTCCATCGACATTGATTACAAAACTTTCCATGGTCAATGGGTCGCGCTTGACTGGGATCATTAGGTTTGTTGTGCCAAAGCCAAGGCCTAGTTGATTCAGAGGAAAAAGGTTGGGGTACATATTGGATATATAGGCATATATACGATATATGTTTCGGACTTGGATGTCCACCTACCGGACCTAGGAATTGGATTGGATCCAATTGATCTTAGAGATCTACCTAGTTATTATCATACAATTTGTTGGCCAAAGTCAAGATTGTGTGACATTTAACGGGATCCTAGCCCACTAGGAAACACGGTTTCCCGAGTACTCGACAGAGGGTTAGAGGCTCGCCGAAAAATAGTGGGAGGCAAGAATTGAATTTGCAATATTCGTTCAATTACTCGCCAACGCGCTCAAATAAATATCACTCGTCAAATAATTAAAAGTATTAGTTGGACTAATATTTAATGTTGTTTTAATTAATATAGTTTGACTATTCAAATAAATTCAATAAATAGTTGATTTTATAATTGGATTATAGTAATCAATATAATTGAATTAATATTATAGTTGATTGAATAATTGGATTATTGTAATCATTATAATAAATAGTACCTAAAATAATTGATTAAATAGTTGGACTATTAAAATCAATAAATATTGAAAGTTGGACATTTAAAATATAATCTTAGAAGATAATATTTAAATGGTTTAAATTTTCAAATTGGGATGAAATTTCAGGATGGTCCTGGAAATAAATAATAAGTTACTTTGTTTGATAAAAAAACCTATTATGCCTAAACCCAGAATTAAGCAAACAGTAGAGCATAAGCTTGGAAGATTATGTGATGATG